>VZUI01059244.1:0-65956 GCA_013401135.1 Cettia cetti
TTATTATTATTATTATTATTATTATTATTATTATTATTATTATTATTATTATTATTATTATTATTATTATTTCCTGGTAACTATTTCCCTGCTTTTCCATCTGGGAGGCCAATGAGAGTATTGCTTGCTGGCCTGTATCCAGGTTTCTCCAGCTGGGATCAGTTCAGTCCAATGTTGCCATCTGTCCTTTGAGGCAGGGGGACATCCTCTTCCATTTTGGATCCCTCCCAGAACCAATTCCCCCTTTCCCTTCCCCAGTACACCCTGGACTCGACCAAAGCATCCAACAAGCTGGATGTGACCATCATTAGACTCGTGCATTTCTAAACTGCCTTGGGCATGTGGGAGTGCAGTGACTGGGCTGTCCAGAGCCCAGCCAGCCTGTGCATTGCCCTCAGGGCAGTGGCCTCTGTCCCTGCCCACAGGGTCAGCTCAAGGGCTCAGGTGAGCACAGGCTGCCCAGAGAAGCTGTGGCTGTCCCGTCCCTGGAAATCCAAGGTCAGGTTGGATGGGCTTGGAGCTGCCTGGGGCAGTGGAAGGTGTCCCTGCCCATGGCAGGGGGTTGGAATGAGATGATCTCCAACGTCCCTTCCAAACCATTCCATGACTGGCTTCTCTGGGGATGCTTCGCCCGGGGTTGTGTCTGCCCCACCACCCCCCGCGCCGGGCTGTGCCCGCTGTCACTTCTCTCCCCTCGTTCCCGGCAGGAGGGATGCGCGGAGCCCCGCTTCCCCTGCTCCCCCCGCCGCCGGCCCGGAGGGGGGGCCGGGAGGGGGGTGCGCATCCCCGGGGCGGGGGGGACGGGATTGGCCGCCGAGTGCGCTGCGAGGATTTTGCGGCGCGGCCCCATTGGCCGCCGCCGCCCATAAGTTTTTGCTCCGGACGGGAACTTTTCCCAGGGATGATGGAGTAACCCCGGGCGGCTCCGCGCCCGCTCCCCCCGCCACCCCGGGCCAGGCAGCCACCGCCACCCGGCAAGGATGAAGCTCTGCGGGACTTTCCTCGGTTCGTAGCCGTTCGCCGGCGGATGCGGGGGTTGCGGTGGGAGTGTAGGGAGGATATTCCTTAGAGCGTCTCCCTCGTTTCCCCTCTAAAACACTCGAGTTTCTCAATTCTGCCAAAGTCACGCCTTGGCAAAGGGGCTCGGTGGCCGGGGGAATACGGACCCGCAAAGTTTTATACCTTGTTTTATGGTATTTCCCCCCAGCTAGGCGGCAGAAAGAGTGTATTTCGGGGCGCAGGTCTCCCTGTTCGCGTGTCACCCCCTCCCCTCCTCGCTGCGCTCCGGGCTCAGCTGCGGGGGCGAGCCGGGTGCGGGGGGTGCGCGGCCCCCGGTGCTGCTGCTCCGAGGCCCCGGCGGGGCTTTGTCCCCGCTGCCGGAGGTTTCACCTAATTACAAAGGACGAGGAGCGAAGGGGAGGGGGGGAAATCCTGTTTTCTGCAGCTTCTGGTCGCAGTTCTGCTGGGCAAGTGGATGGTGGTTGTTGTTTTGGTTTGGTTTGGCTTTCTGGGCTCTTTTTCCAGCCCTCTTGCACACTGCTGGATAATAAAGGGGTGTGGGCGATGCTATGAAATAAAAAAGTTAGTTCGTGCCCGTTCAGCTGGGTGTGCGCTTCAGCGCCTGCACAACCGAGGCACAAAGGAGGAAGTTTTGGGATAATGCGAGGTGCCTTCTGCAAAAGATGGTGATTGCTCCAATTGTTGTTCTTCAGGGAGAAAAGAGCTCTAGATTTGGCTTAGACAAAGGCATTGCCTCTTCGGGAAGGACCCGCCCAAATCGGAGAGAAGGGGCGCGCTGGAGAGCGAGCAAAGGGTTATTAAAAGTTTTTTTGTGCCTGTGCGTGTTGTTCCATCTGCCAGGGGCCTGTAGTGGGCAGGTTTCTTCGCAACCCTTCAGCTGTTCCATATACAATATTAATGCTGGCCATTTCTATTCGGCATACAACAGCACTAATTGTAGTCTGAGGCATTAAGGCAGCCAGCCCATCTGCATAGAAGCTTTCAGAAAGAAACAAGGAAAAAAAAAATCTTTCACCCCCAGCTGGTAACAGGAGAAGTTGGTGCCAATTACAAATGCGTAAAGTTTAAGATCTAATTTTCTTTGAAACAGACTCAAAGAAGCCAATGGAACACAGTGGGGTGGGTTTATGGCTGTGTTTACTCTAGAAAATGGAGTTTTATTTTAAATAATTTCAAAGTTGAAGAGCTTGATCTGAAAACACGAGGGGGAAAAATGGAATGGAGAGCAGGGGAGGGGTGTGAAGGGAATCTGCTTGTTAAAATCCTCTCTGGGTTCAGCTCTGCAGGCGCCCTGCAGGCAGGGACTCTCGGAGCCCCCGTCTTAAACCCCCTGAAGGTGAAAATACGTGAACATTTACTTTAGACCTCTCAGCTGCACGGCTCCCTTCAGGGAAGCCACTGCTCTTTGAGACCTGGAAACGCACGATAATTATCTCCTCCCTGAAAACAGCTGTGGAGTGACTCTGGAGGGGTTTAGGGAGCGTGTGTGGGAGAAACCCTTCCAAAAAACGGCCGGAAAATTCTTGTAAAGGTGGGAACGGCGGCGGAGGAGCGGAGCTGTCCGCGGTGCTGACCCGCCGCCGCCTGCAGCCCACGCGTGGCCTCGAGTTCCCCCGGGGGCTCCTCCAGCCTGGGCTGGCTGTGGGGCTTCTGGGCTGAGACGGAGATTTTCTGTGGGTAGGAGGGGATTTGGGGGGCAATTCGTGCTGCTGCTGAAGTTGGTGGCAGTGAGAAACTCCGGGGAAGGCGCCGCTTCTTTGCAGCGTTTTGGGAGGAGAGCAGAGAGAAAAGTCTGGCGAGTTTGGGAACAAAGACGAGCCAAGCACCCTCCCGCAGCCCAGAGCTCAGCCGGATGGTATCAGAGCTGTCAGCTGCCTTAGGGCTCGTAGGTGCGTGGCGTGTTAATAAATGCAACGGCAGCGGTAATAAAATCCCTCTCTTAACGCTCGGAGAGGCACATGTGTGTGCTCATATCCATGCAGGCTGCGTGTGCTCCAATTTATGGGGGAGCACACGCAAGTAAACACACTTCCCTGCTGCCTCCCAGCCGAATCTATTGTGCTTTTGTTTCTCAAGTTTTAGCATTAGGGCTCTAAATGAAGCCGCGGTGGAGAGGAGCAGGCAGCATTGTGAGCGGAGGGGAGCCGAGTCCACCCAGCCCTCCCTTTGATTCTATCGCGTGTGCAGAACAATGGAGATGCAGTGTAGCACCAGGCCTGCTGCCTGCAGATAAGAGTTTAATAGAATTTCTGAATGCCAAAGGTTTAGGATGTAAAATATCCCTGTCTTCGTGGTGTGTCCAAAGGAGATAGAAAACAGCTTTTCAGGAGTACTCTCTGCTGAATATCTCTTTTATGTTAATGGTTTAGGAGCACACCAGGCTGGCAAGCCGCGGAAATGGGCATCCTAACAACCTCCAAAGCGGCCTCAACAGTTTAAAATCAGTATTTCTGCCACCCTCTCCTCAATAAAATTCCTGAGACGGGAAATGGAATCCCTCCTTCCTGCCGTGTGCCCTGCAATGGCCTGTGAGTGACAGGGAGCACCCACCCAAGCCAAATTTTCCAGGTTTTGGGCAGTCTGAGAGGCTTTTCGCGCTCCTGCCTGCACCTGACCCTCGCGGGGTGGGGGTGAGCTGGAGAGGAGCCTGGGGCCCCTGCAGCTCTAGAGCTGGAGTTTCCCACAGGAGAGTGCATCCTCAGCAGGATTCAGCTTTCCCTGCCAGACTCTGCCTCAGCTCTCTGAGGACTCCTGGGGTTTCTGTCCATTTGTGAGCTCCCGCATCTTTTTGGAAATCTTCATTAAGATGACAGGAAAGTCTTAATTGTCTCGGTGATGCTGGGGATGGCACGAGGGTGCAGGGAAAAGCTCTGTGTAGAAAAGTGTCGCTCCCCCCTCTCCTCTCCCCAACCCGTGGGGCTGCAGCCTGGCCGTGTTTTCCTTTCCCTCGCTATTTCCGAAAAGTTGCAATCCGAGTGCTAATGCTCCCGCCTGGCAGGGGGCAGGGATGGGATGTGCGAGCGCCCTTCCTGCCGCACCGTGCCGGGGTCGCTCCCCAGAGCCTCCCTCCCTCCCTCCCGCTCGGCGAGGACTTCCTCCTCCCGGGGTGGCCGGATCTCCACGAAAAAAGCGTTTTCAAGGAAAGACAATGCTAACTCCTGGAAAGTGTGACTCTTCCTGGGACGAAAAGATGCATCATGCAGGAACGTGCACTTTTCTCACTTAGAAACAATCCCTAAACTGTTTTAGTTACCGTTTTCTTTTAAGACTTTTCCTTATGTTGTTCTTCCCATCCCAACATCCATAATGTAAAATGTAAACCACCTTCCCCGCGGTAAGGTGTTGTCTGCTGGGAATACATCGTGTCTTTTTTTTTTCCCTCTTTTTTTTATTTTTATTTTTATTTTCCTTTTTCTTTTTTTTTTTTTCTTTTAACGGAGGAAAAAAATTTAAAATATTTATACACCTTTTAACCACCGGCTTTTGAATATGTATATCAGCTAATATGCAATACTTCCAGCTTCATAGAGGCGATAAATTTCCCAGTCTGTTCTTTATGGTGATAGGTCATCTTCCTAACCACCAATAAATATTGTAAAGTACTTTCGCTGGAGCTGTGCTAACCCAGGGCATCTGTCACTCGCTGCTTGCTGCTATTAGGAATTATTGGGCCGTACCACGCGCCGGGATGCGCGGGGGGGACACGGAACGGCGCTCGTCGCGCTCGCCGTCCTTTTGTGCTGCTGCTGTCAGAGGAGCCCCGAGCCTCGTGCATATTAATTATGAATCAGCTCGGGTAAAATCATTCACCTTCTGCTGGGTCTTGGGGAGGGGGGAGCGCGAGGAGAGAGGGGCCGGCGGGGCCGGGAGAGCCCCAACTCTCGGTGCACTCAAGGCAGCCGCTCCATCTCTCTCGCTCGCTCTCTTTGATGCTATACTGTAAATTTATTTCACCTCAGAGAGTAAACAGATATATTGCAACCCCAAGGGTTCATGGGTAGTGTATTTACAAAAGGAAGGCGCAGCAAGCCCCCTCTGTGCCATTTCCATTAATGAGAGCGGTCATTAAGTAAATGAGACATTGCCTTTAGCAGGCTTAAGAGTTCACACACTAAGGAGTATCAGATATTTAATTGAAACCAACAACCCGTCTTACACGCGTGTTACTGGTGTAGGGAAGTGGGCTGCCCTCCAAGAACTCTCCCCCCACAACCTCCCCCATGCAAATTTCATGATTGGTTTCCGTGATGTCATTTTGTAAAGGGGCAGACAATAGCTGTGGGGAAAGGTAAGTCAATATTATGTTCTTTCGCTGACAAAGGCAGATAATGCTGGCTTTTTTTTCTTTTTCTTTTTTTTTCCCTTTTTTTTTTTTTTTTTTTTTTTTTTTTTTTTTTTTTTTTTTTTTCTTCCCTCCCCTCCCTTGGATTGAGACAGAGGGGAAAGGCTTTCGGAGCACACAGTTGATGTAAACAGACGCAGGCGTTTCGCCTTTACAGCACGAAGGCTGGGTTGTTGTTTTGAAAATTGCACTGGAGAACCGAGGGGATTTTTATGATGATCATCATGCTCCTAGGTCCATCTTTGCTCGCTCGCTCTCTCGCCGGCTGCGAGACGCTAGTGGACATGTTATGCTTCTGACTGAAAAGAGGTTGAATAAGATGAGGAAGGAGGAGATTCATTAAAAAAAAAATAACAACAACAAAAAACCAATACCAAACCCACAACGTCGCATTCAGCCGGGAAACTTTCTGAATATCTCTGGAAGAGGATGCTTGCCGGGTTTGTGAACCGCGAGATCGGTGGATGTTTATCCGGAGGGAGGTGTTAGCAGAAGACGCTCCCGGGCGCCGGGAGGAGTTTGCGCCGGCAGCGGCGGCCCCGCGGCCGCGGAGCTCTCGGAGGTGCTGACGGCCGGGCGGGACCGGGCTCCGCGCGTCCCTCACCGCGCTCCCCTCACCCCGGGCCCTTCCTGCCAAAACTCCGGCCCAAGTCCGCGGCTCCGCGCTCCTGGGGCGCTGGGGAGCTCCGCGGGCCCCCTCGCCCGGGGACGCGGGTGCGGAGGGCTGGCGGCTGCTCCCTCTTGCCACTGCCAGACTTTTCTTTTTTTCTCCCTTTTTTTTTCCCTTCCTCCCCTCCCCTCTTCTTTCCGATTATTGCCTACTTTAGAGTTCTCTATTTATAGCAGCGGAGCACAAGGGAAGTGTGCCATGTTTGTGGATTTCTCTCTATACGTTGACCACGACAGAAATCTGCGTGTTCTTATTTTTAGCTTGCTCGGAAGAGGCTTTGCTTGGCTAATCTCTTTATCAATTTTAGCAAAGTTTGTTGTTGTGGTTGTTCCGTGGGTTATTTGGAGAGGGAGCGAGGGGCAGGGGGCTGGTGCCTGAGGATGTGCCTGCGCTGCCGTGGACCCGGCCAGCTGGGCTGAGTTTGGGGGGCAGTTTGCCGGCGGGGAGGACCGACCCTCCTCGGGGAGGCGGCCCCAAAGCGGGGTCGGCACCCTCGGAGGCTCTCCCACACAAAGGGGCAGGTCGCGGGGATCAGCGCTCTCGGAGCAGGAGGTTTGGGGCACGCCAGGCTCCCCTGAGCTGGGCAGGGGAAGGGGGCAGGTTGCCCCCCTTGATCCGGCCGGGCAGCAGTGCGGGGGCAGCCGCTCTCCTCCCGCTATTGTTGAGTCCCCTCGCTTCGAGCAGCCGCTGAAAACAAGTGCGAAAAGCCCCTGCTAAATCCTCGCCGTCGCCCTGCCGCTACTTTTAGTTATTCTTTTTTTTCTTTCTTTCTTTCCCTTTCCCTCTCTCTCGTTGGCTCATCTGCTGTTATTATCAGCCTTTTCCATATGGCCACTTTAATTAATGGCAGACAAAAGGGAGTTGGGGGCTGGGGGGGAGGAGGAATCTAGGAATTAGAGTTTATAGTTGGTTTGTCTCTCTCTGATGCTGTCATAGAAACCAGAAGCAAAGATGCCGCCTTTCCACTTCTTTGTATGATCCTGTTTATTGTTCCCGAGCGGCGCAGATTGGAGCAGGCGCGTGTTGCAAAGCACAAACCAGCGCCGGCTGCTACCGCCGGGAAACCCGGGCACAACTTGTCCCCTTCGGCTCTTTCAGACCTGCCTGCTCTCCCGCTGCTCTCCCCTCCTTCACCTGCCTCGGAAGGACGAGGAGAACTTGTTTGTTCTTTTTTTTTTCCTTCCTCTTTCTTTTTTTCCTTGTTTTTCTATTTCTTTTGTTTGTTTTTTTTTTTTTTAAATTTTTTTTCCTTCCAAGTGATATTGTGTGTCTGTGGGATCCCAGCCGCACAAAGAATAGGAAAACTCTGGGAAGTTGCGGCTTTCCCTTCCAGAAAGCAGCCGGGAGCTGTCCCCGGTGTCCCGCTGGAGCTGGGGTCCGGAGCGGCGGGGCCGGCTCTGTCCCGGGTGCTGTCGCCGAGCACTCCCGCCCCCAGGGCTGGCTGGCCGAGGTCGGGGTTGGCGATTTCCCGGGGGTCCCGTCGAGGAGGGGTGTGGGCTGGCAGCGCCGCTTGTCCCTGCTCGGTCCCAAGAGAGGAGCTGGCTTCCCTTTCCCCCGCAGTGTCACCGCTGTCCCGGGGCAGCTCTCGGGGAGTGAGGGGCAGCGGGGACACCTCGGGCTGCAGAAGGACAGAAATTCGGGCCCCTCTCCTCCTCCTGGGGGTCCTGGGCCTTGGCCCGGCTGCAGGGGTGTCTCGCTGCGGGATGGAGCTTAAGGTCACTGCCAAGGGTGGCGTTGGTGACTTTGGGACCGGGGTGCTCCCTCCTCTTTTGGCAAATCCTGAGCTGGAAGTGGGCGCGAATCCCTTTCTCTGAAGACCCCAAAACTCCCTCCTTCTCCCTCCACCTCCACCACCTCCACTCCCTGTCTGCCTGAGCTGCTGCGTCCCTTTGCCCCCAGAATCCTGCTCGCCCCCAAGGCAGGGGGAACACGGAGCAGGGGGACAGCGGGGGTCAGGACGGCTGCCACCCCTGCATCTCCTGGTTCTTGTTTTGGAGGGCCGGACTACTCCCCTGGATGGCCCGGGCTGGGCTGGGAGAGAAGGGGGGCACAGGCGCCCTCCGGCCGGTGGCAGCCCCGCGGGGCCGGGACTGTCCCCAACGACTGTCCCCTCCTTTGTCCGGAGTCACAAACCGGGGGCTGGGGGTGCGCTCCCCGGCTCTGCGCCTCCCCCGCCCCGTCCCGCAGAGCCCCGGGAGCCGGAGCAGTTCCCGGCAGTCAGATGATGATGATGATGATGATGAGGGCAGGGCTGACTTCGCAAGACGTAGCTCGGCGTCAGAGCAGCTGCCATTTTAGCAGACGGTACTAACCCCCCCCTCCACCCCCCGGAAGGCTCGGCTTTGGGGTGCTGCCTCCAAACTTGAGTTCTGGATGGGATATGCTGCTCTTGGGCTTTGGGGGGAACAGTGCGCCCTAAGTCAGCAATACTCTCAGAAGAGGCTGAATGACACAGCTTTAGAGCTCAGGAATAGAAACTCTTTTCCCTTCTTGAAATCCCACCGCAGTTTTGCATCAGGTTTTGAGGAGGACAGGTGAGGTTACACTCCTGAACCCCCCAAATCAGTCTGTGTAATGAAAAATGGTCTATCCCTCCCTGTCCAGCCAGGGGCAGAGCCCTCCTTTTGCAGCCTCGGGCTTGTTTGGGTTTTATTTTATTTCACGTGGAATGCTGCCGTCCCCAGCTCAAGGGCTGGGGGGACTGGGTATCTCTGCCCCCGAGAGCAGAGTGAGGAAGGGGAAGAGGAGGATTTACAGTAAAGGCTGGAGCCAGGGGTGGGCTGGGCTTCCCAGAAGACATGAAACGAGGAGTGTGAAGGGGAGGGAGAGGCGGGGAAGCATCGCCTTACCTCGGGGAAGTCAGATGTGGAACTTTAATAGCAAAGTGGGGCACAGGACCCACCCTTTCCTTTGCTTTGTGAGTTTGTGTGAGTTTCTAAATGGAAAGGGATTCCTTTTCCAGCTGTAAACTCTATGGCCGAGTTGTTAGAGCCCTTTGCTTGATGACAGTTTTATAGCTGTTCCTCTTTCTCATCCACGGGAGCTGAGCATGAAGGATCCACACTTCAGACTCCCAGAGATGGGAATGCACCACTGTGTGTTACTCCTCTTCCCCAACAAATTCCCTCTTGGGTTATTTATTGTGCAGATGCTGTTTGCTCCCTGGCTGTGCAGACAAGGAGGGAGGCTGAGGTTGCCCACGCTTCAGGTTTATTTGGCTTTACTGTTCTACAGCAGCTATGAGAGGATTATCAGCCTGGGCTTTTCTGCCACACAGCTTCTCAGTTCTCAGGTATTTCTGGAGCTTTGACAGGGTGGAAGTTGCCATCAAGAAAGTTTCCATCTTTTTCTCTGCCTTTTCCTTCTTTCTTCTGTGTTTTATTTGTTTCTACAAAGAATAGCTCCACCCATGTTCTCATGCTGGTCTCCCTGGGTTTGTGGTGCAGAGTCCATTGGTGCCTCTGACACTCTTAAGGCAGGATTGTATGAAACTTCCCATCTTAAAGTGTATTTATCGCTTCTGAGGCTGTTAACCTTTGCAAAGTAGAGGTTGTATCCATAGCCCAGGCCTTAGAGAGGAGAATCATGGTGTGAATACAGGAGTGACAAGCACAGGATGTGAAAAGTTTCTGGAGTGGAGAAAGGCCCCAAAATACCTTTTTCCTAGAATGAAATGAATTTATGTGAGAGTTTCTTCTCTGGGATCTGGGAGTCAGGTCTTGAGTGATGGGAGAGAGCAGAGTTGGCACATCCCTCCTGCTCCCTGCAGAGATGGGAGGGGAATCTGTCCCCTCCCACTCCCCACAAATATTTTCACCAAGGAGAAAAGGGCTTTGTGGGTTTATATTTGGAGTTTCCCCTCTTGGCAGGTTAATCTGTCAAAGGGGATTTCTGAAAGTGCAGAGTTTGCCCTTGCAGAGCTCAGGAGCTGCTTTGATGGGAGCAGCTCGTGGTGGCTTTGCCCTTTGGGACAGGGCTGGCACACAGAGGGTGAAGAGCAGTTTCCAAGCATCTCCTCTCCATGCAGCTTCCCTGGGAACAGCAGCACTGGAAGGTATCCCTTGGCTTCCCTGAGCTGCTTTCCCACAGTAGTTTGCCTGGAAGGGAGGTTGTTTCTGCCTTGGGAACAGCTGAAGTTGGGCACTGAGGTAAGGACACCTCACGGACATGAAAATATATTGAACAATTATGTTTAAAAACCGTAAACATTAAAGATCACCAGTGTGGAGCAGATCCTCAAAAACTGTGGATTTTCTAAGGACTGTTTCCTAGAAGGCACAAGTTGGAGTTTCAAGGAAAAATGACAAATATACATCCCCAAAGGTGTGGTTTTCTATTGCTGAGGTTATTCAGCTCTGCAATGGTCCTGTGAGGCCTGGCTGTGGACTTGCAGGACCAGCTGGGGAGGCACAGAGTATTTCTGGGCTGGAGAGGGCCAGACAGACAGGCTGACCACTTTCTATGAGAAGCTGGTCTCTTGAAGCAGGAGTTTGCCCTTTGAAAGGCTGTGTTTGGAACAGCTCTGGCTGCTTTTTAGAACCATGCACCCCTCCATGCTACAGCAGCCTTTGGGGAGGCAATACCTGTGGAAAACTGGTCCAGCAGTGCCCTGGATGGACCCAGCACTGGGAGCTGTGGCTGGATTTGGGCACACCCAAGAGGGAAAAGGCAGCTGTGGCTGTGGCGTGTTTGTGGATGGGTGTAGGGAGAGGATGTGGGCTGGGAGTGTGGCTGGGGCTCCATCCCATTGCCCTGCTCCTCTGCTGCTCCCATCAGAGCATCCTGGAGTAGCCATTGCCACACACACATTCACGTGTGACTCGGATGCCAGGTGTGTTTTGTAGCCGCAAAGAAATGAATTAGCTGGGAAAATTTGCCCAGGGAAGGTTGGTCTTGTGTGAAAGGATGTCAGGAAAGGGAAATAGGGAATTCCCAGGCATAGTTTGGTTGAGGAAAAAGTGGCTGGGATCACCTTGTTCTGCCAGCTAGGCTGTTCCCAGCAAATGTCAGTCTTAGAGCAGAACACTGAAGTGCCACACTCTGCAGTCCTCTGATTTTCAGTTTGGTTTGGTTTACGGGGAAAAAAAAAAAAAAGGAAAAAAAATTACCTAAATTAAAATACTTTTGATCTTTGTCTTTCATTGAACTTTTTGCTTCAGAGAGAATAGATTAATAAACACTTTCAAATGGAAAAACATAGTTTGGAAAGGTTCCCCTTTCATCTTTAACACAGAGCTTTAATGCTAACCTGAGTATGAGTTGGCTGTTCCCCCATTCCTTTTCCCTCGCTTTTTTTTTTTTAATCTTAACAACAATAACTTTGCTTTTATTATGATCATGCTGGCCTTTACTGGTCACTTTTTATTCTTTCCTTTTTTATTTTGAAGTCAGTACGTTAAAAAAAAAAAATCGCAATGTTATTTTAATCAGACCAAATGAAAGAGCAAATCAGAGCGAGAATTTTAATCTGCCCCAAGCAAAACTGCCTTGTACATCTGTCATGTTGGGATTAGTGGAACTCTTTAAAGAAGCTGCAGACTTTTTAAACAAAGTATTAAACATTTGTGACCTGATTTCCATTCTTACAATATTCTCATTAATAAGAGTGCAGGCTGAAAAGACATCTGTTAGGTCCTATTTGTTTTAAGAATATTAAAGGCTAATAAGAATATTGGAGGGGGTGTGTGTGTGTGTGTGAGTCTAAGTGTAATATTTAGAGCCAAATCTCAGAGCTGCAGTTTTCCAAAATGATTTTGGGTCTAACTTAATGCAGGGTAGAGGAAGACACAAATCTTGGATCTCGAGTTGGATGCTCCATGTTGTTATTCGTGGTCAGTTTAGGCTGCTGGTGCTTGTGTGAGGCTTCCCTTTGGGCTGGGAGCTTTGCCTGGGGCTCCATCCCTGTTCAGGGAGTGGAGAAGGGGAAACTCTGCCTTTCCAAGATCAAATTTAGGGTAGAGATACAGTCTTATGTTGTACACAAACACAACTAGAATGCGTGTGTCACCTGCACTCATCCAGTGCCGCTTTGGACCCGCCAGGATGCAGAGTAGAGTGGGAGTGAAAATGTCCTTCATGGGCTTGCTGCTTGTTTTTTGCTTGATGGGAAGGCAGTTAAAGTAAATGGCCCAGCTTGGACCCCTAAGGAAAAAATAAACCTAGGCATGTGTTGGGTAAAGTACTCTCTGAAAGAAGCCTTCAGTATTAACGTGCATATATGGTTTAAGAGAAGGTTGCTGTCGACTGCAATCTTTGCATCTTGTTTATGCTTGCTGGGTAAAATATTAACTAAAGCATCTGAACATAAAGTTCTGGTGTGAAAGAATATCAGCAGGGGAGAGCCATATGGTGCCAGGCTGCTAACAAAATACCAAACGCTGGAGATTCCTTTTTGCAGAAGCCTGAAAACTCTCGTTCCCATCCATAATACATGAGTTCACGCCTTTGATTACTCCAAACATTAGTCCAAGTGGTGCAGGAGTCTCTTTGGAGCTTACACAACTTAGGGCACGCCGTGCTCTTCCCCCCTCTTCCTTTACATAAAAGAAATCGATGTTGAGCTGTTAAGATACAAATATCCAATATGCTGTAAGACAATATGTTTCTGAAACTGCTGCGTGAGCTGCTTCCCTCTAATTAAATATAAACTGCAGCAGAGGCTCGGCTTTCTTCGTTCCTCTGCTCAAAATTGCTTGGCAAGCGTGTGGCTCTCCCCAGGACAGCATCTGCAGGTGAGGTTGGTGCCAGTTTGGGGGAAGCCTCTAGCTCCTTGTGGGTGCAATCAGAACCTCTCTGATCAATGCTGAGGGCTGTAATCGTCTCTCTGAGCAGCAGCTCCCAGGCACGTTTATCTGAGCCCTCTCTGCAAGTCCAGGGTCGGGTGTGCTCAGCAGCAAAGGATTCAAACCCAGCATTAAGAGGATCCCCTGGTGAATGTTATTATAAGGTACAAGAGATGGCTCAGGGGAGTTTTCATGCAGGCAGTATTTAAAAAACAAGTTATTGCTGGCAAAATCTATAGGTGACAGTCTGAGGACTTTTGAAAATCTTTTCTCTTTTTTTAAACAATCCCTTGAAACCAACTATTTGACATTGAACAGCTTGTGCTTGTCACTGGGCTCCCTGAGTGTGGCTGGTTAAGGTTTGTGGTGAGCACCCCATTACCTGAACACCTACAGAGTGCAGAGAAACCTCCCTAGAAGCTGCCTTTGGTTAACTCACATTTCAGAGCTGGAGCCCTTCCCTGCTCCGAGTGTTTCTCCAGCCTGGGAGATGCAGGTCTGGGGGGTGCAAGGCAGTGGCTCTCTGGCAGCCATGAGTTTGGGGCCAAAGCTTGCATTTGAGCTGCCTGTTTCAGTTCTTGGACATCCAAACCCCCGGGAAGCACACCAGGTTTAGCACCTAAATTCAGAATTAGGCTTTCCTTTTAGCACTGACTCTTCCCATTGTGGCTGTGTGGGCAATGCAGGGTGATGAGATGGGAATGAAGGAAATCCCAAAATGCTGCTGGCCGAATGTTTGGCAGAAGTTTTACATCAGGGAAGGGTCAAAACTGCAATACTGTGGCCCAAAGAAAGGCTGCCCTGGTGAACTGCTGGGATAAGTGAAGGTGTCAGGTGGGCTTTGAGAGAAGATGCCTGATTTCAGCCTAAAACTGCCTTCTAGTGGGGCTTGAAGCCTAAATTGATCCTTTCTGAGGGACATGTGTCCAGTCCTTGCTCTGCACATGAACCCCAAGTGCCTGTGTGGGAATGAGAGGAAAATAAAAGAATTCACTTCCATGGCAAAGGAAAAAAACAAAATCTTCATTTGTAGGAAATAAAAATCTTTGGGTGGGTGAGATTTTGGGTGAATTAGTCCAACTTAAATGATTTTGCAGAGAGGAAAGGGTTCATCCCTCTAAAAGCTGATGTGGCCATGAGCACGTCTGGAGCCTCAGCTTCTCCCGCTTTTGCATACGTTTCTCTTCTGAAGCTTTGCATCTAGCAAGCTTCTGGCAAGTGGAGTTAAAGGTTTATTTGTTGCCCTCAATATTTTGATGTAATTAGTCAGCAAGCAACTCACTGCTTTTGCCCAGAGAAATACGCTCTCCAAGAACACAAGTGACAGGAGAGGATTAATAGCCTTCTGGAGAGAGCTGCTCCATTTTTTATTTAATAAAAAAGAAAGAAAAAAAAAAAGCACAGAAAAAATAGTGCCTGGGAGCAATGTTATTGCTTTAAAAAAAATGACATTTGAAATGGTTAACTCTGCCTGCGGTGTCTCAGTGGAGCACAGAGTTGTCAGCTCCTGTCCCACATTCCCCAGAAACTGCTCCTCTCATCATGGAGCAGCTTTCCTGGCTCCCAGGGAGGCAGGTGGCTCTGGCAGGTAGGCTGGTCCCAACTGCACCCACCCAGTGAGCAAGGACACCCTGCAGAAAGGGCAGGATTGGGAGAAATGCTTTGGAGAGGAGAGAAACTTCCAGCTTGTAGAATATGGGCTGGTGCTTGGCTGTGGAGCCTGAGGTGACTGCACTGCTGGGGACTGTGGGCTTCCCCTGCTCCTGGCTCAGTTTTGGGACAAAACTGATGCAGCACAGAGGGCTCAGCCTGTGAAAGGGGCTGGAAGTAGGGATGAAAGCTGCTCCAAGAGCAGTGCCCATGGGCATCCAGCTGCTGCCTCACCCTCCTCCCTGTTGTCCCTGCATCTGATTCCCAAGCAAGCGAAGGCTGCAGGAAGGACAGAAAGGTATCACTCGCCTCTATTTAATTTCAATTACACAGAGCCTGCAGGAGCGCTCAGAACGGTGCCAGCAGGGCTATAAACTCAACATATTTGATGATTCTCCTTTTTTTCAGGCAAATGGTGCACAGCAGCCGCCCCATTCAACAGCAATAATCCTGGGGGGCTGTGACACTCGTGCTGCAGTGTGACTCCTGTTTAATGAGCTGACCCTTCAGAAGGCATTAATTGCCTCATTTCATGGTGGGCAGCGTGGCACCCTGTGCCTGCCCCTGATCTGGGGCTTCTGGCGAGGGAAGGGTTTGGTTTGAGTGTGCCAAGCCCGGGAGGGGGATGCTGGTGGGGGCTGAGAGCCAGCAGGCACTGAGCAGAGCTGCCTCGTACCCCTGGGGAGTTGCTGCTGCACAATGATCTCACCTCCTTTTATGCCTTATTGCTTCTGTCTCCCTGACTCCATATGACACACGCTTACGTGTCAACTTTTCACTTCTTATACGGCAGCAGAGAGAAAAGGCTTAATATCGTAAAGACAAGCTGGCAGCTGGGAAGGAGCCCATTTAGTCATCTAACTTTGCGTCAGAGGCACTGCCAGCCCCTTCCCTGGTTCTTCCAGGCAGCTTCTCCCTCCTCTGCCCAACCTGGTGTCACATGTGGTAGAAATCCCTGTCAGGAAAACACCTCCCTGAGCAAACACTGTTGATGGACCCAGCCCTGTGCTGGGGGCAAGGCAGTTTGTGTTCCACAAACACATCTGTCTGCCCAATGTGGGCCAAATTTGGGCAGAAAAAATGTGGGGTTTTGTTTAAGCTTTTGGGGTTTTGCTGTTGTTTTTACCCAGAACTCACGGGGCTGAGGGAGAAATGGCACAGCAGATTCAAAATAACTTGGGCTGTGACTGTCAGCATTGGGGCATCTCAGGAGGTTTGGAGCTCAGAAGGAACCTCAGAATCATTGACAGCTAAATCTGTGAATGGCTAAAATGGTAGAGGACAGGCCACTCCGTATTTCCCCTGTTTCTTCTACTCTTTCCTTACACACTGGGGAAATCTGTGTTTGCTGCTCAGAAGCAGGCACTGAACCCTGTGCTGCCTCATCCCAGGAAGGCTGTCTGGAGTTTTTTACATTTGGCTTCCCCTCAGTGCTCAGCCTTGTACCCCCCTGTGCCAGCACCATGCTTGGGCTCTCTCTTATCCCTCACTTTTCAAACTGATGATGGAGTGGTTTGGAGGCAGTGTGTCAGACACTTGAACTGGATCAACACCTCCAGCTCAGTCTGACATCCATCCATGCTGGGATCACTTCCCTGTGCAGGCTTAGGGCAGCTGTGGGGAAGGGGACTTTGTTTTCAGCAGTTGCTGACGCCTTCTTTCACCCCTCAACTTGTTGGGAAGGGCTTGTGTTACCAGTTTGGGGACAGCCCATGGGCTGGTGCTGTGACTGCTGTCGTGGTGGAGGTGGAAGCTGCTTTTCACCAGAGGTGTTTCAACACTGGGAGAAAGAGAGGTGAATTAGGGGAGCCTTGGAGCTGAAATGCCCAACTCCCATTTGTTTCTCTGAATCATCACGGCTCCTTCCTCACCAGCCCCTTCTCCAACCACCTTCTCCCTGTTCATCTTCAGGCCCAGAGTCCTAATGTCGCCCCGGAGCCCCACAAAGAGCACACACAGCCCTGAAGGTGTTTCCAGACCTGCTCAGGTGGGGAAGAACATCTTTGCTCAACACTGGCACTGCCAGTGGGCACACTCCTTGTTCCTGTTCTCATCCTGCTTACACAGGTTGTTTTCCCACTCCTGAGGGCTCCTGTGCCTCAGCAGCACCACGGGAAGGGTTTTACAAGGCTCTTGTTACCTCAGCTATCAGGTGGTTTCCTTCAGCAGCAACTGTCTCGGGGCTGCTTCCTTCTCACTGGTCCACGACATGCTTGTCCAAAAGGATCTCCAAGAATTTATCTGCACTGAGTTCTCCCGCGGGTGTTTCGACAAGTCGGCTCCACAGAGGCTTTCAATTTGGTATGAGAAGTAATTATTGCCAGGGTGCAGTTTAGCTATTGTGTTTTACAGTGCTGGTAAGGTTAAAAGAAATAATAATAATAATACAAGAAAGACTCAGCCAGAGTAACTGCCTGCAACATGCTATTTGCATTTTTAAGGAAATACTTCTTTGAGACAGCTTGGGTGAAAGGTCGGCATTTGCATATAAATGGAAAAGAAAGTGTGTGATGCTGGAAGTTACATCTATATTATTTTCTCAGCAGTGAGCTGCTGTTCTGGAGATTAAGGGACGCAGTTTGCATTTGGCTTTTGTTGAATAGGGAAGGTACCAGGAAAGGCAAATTAGAACAAAATAATGAGGGAAATATGCAAGAAGAAAGAAGCAACATCCTGTTCCTGAGAGATGCTCTCCTGCATGCCTGACACCTCACACGGCTGCGTGCACACGCGCTGGGCACGCATGGATGAGTGTGGCTGAGCAGGGCTCCCTTTGCTTGTACAAAGGGATGGATGCTGGGGATGACGCCAGTGGCAGGAGAGGTCCCTGCTGTGAATAAGCCTGGCAGAGGGGAGGATGATGGTGCTCATCATTTGGAAGTGATATGCCGGGGTTTGCTTGTTGTTTCGTTTGTTTGTTTTTTGTATTGTTATTTTCTCTTTTCATTCAGGCTCAGGTATGTTTGGAGAGGAATTATCAGCCATCTCAATAAGGTTCCTTCAGTTGCAGAAGGAACATTCACACTGTGTGGCTGGCAGGGCAAAGGCAGGAGGCAGAGAAAATCCACAGTTCAGGTCTTGCTCTTGCCTTGAAGGAGCCCACATGGGCTGAGAGATTTTACAGGCCCTGCTGCTGCCCTGGGCCTTGGAAACACCAAAAGGATTCTCTGGTGGAGAACCCCGGTGCTTTGTTTCCCCTCCTGTTGGTGGCCTCGCTCGCCACACTCAGAGCAGCTTTGTGCTTTGACAGCTCCCCCATGGAGCTGGGGGAAAATCAGATGTTGAACAATGTTCACTTTTTAATCTTTTTGATCAATACTTAAGAACACCGTGCAGACAGCAGCGGTGCTGTGGGCACACGGCTTTTGTTCCTCTCTTGAAGAGTACACAAGTGGTACAAGGATGGAAGGAGAAAAACTCCTCCTTTTACACCTTCTGCTGTGTCCTGCTGCTGCGTACTGTGCTGCTGCCACTTGGTACGAAAAGAAAAAAAGGCTCTAATAAAAACTCTTATTAACTGGCCATGAACACTGGAGCATGAATATTGCTCTTAATGAGGAGACACCGTAGCCTCATTTGCCTCCCTTGCACTGTAGGTGCACAGGCCTTCAGCTCCTGCAGCCCTGGGTGACACAGAGAAACAGGAGGGAATGTTGGTCCTTCCCCGGAGCACAATTTGGTGTGCAGAGGTGCTGGGCAGGGGTGGAAAGAGGACCCCAGATGAAGGGTGGCAGCACAGCCATCACCAGGGTCTGGGGATGTCAGATACCCTGCTCCTGGTGGATTTTGAGCTTGTTAATGAATGCCCCCACTGAGGGTTTTGCTCCCTCTCCAAGGAGCAGCTTTCCATGCTTCTTCCCATTGCAACATGTTTTGGTGCTTGGGAAATTTGAATCTTTTTGTGATTCAACCAGTTGCTCGCTGTCCTGTCCTAGAGCCATGGGGAAGGAATGATTCCCATCAAGGACCTGACAAAGAGTTCAAGAGCATGCAGAGGTGCCAGGTATGACAGGACAAAGCATGAGCTGGCAGGGCTGAGGTGACCACAGGGGCTGACACAGCTGCCTGGGCAGGAGTGGCAGCTGACAGCATCAGAGGCAGGATGAGCCAAGAGGTGAGGTAGCAGGGGCTGGGAAGGAGGACGTGAGTCACTTGTGCTTCAGGCAGTGCTGGAGGAGGGAGCCGAGGCAGGGGATGATCCCTGGGCTGCAGGAATGGCTGGAAGGAGAGTGACAGGTTCTTGTGGCTGGAAATGGGGAAGCAGCAGCACGGTGCTGGTGGTGGCCTGTCCTCTTTCCCCTGGCACAGTCTGGTGCTTTTTCCCTGTGCCCTGTGCCCCAGGACCCACAGAGATGAGCAGCCTGTACTTGGCTGTCAGCACCGAACCCCTCGGAGCTGTGCTGGTGCTGAGCCAGTGGCTCAGTGTGGCAGCAAGGCATGCTGTGCTGCAGGGGGCTGTTTGAAGGGAAAGCTCTAGAAAAGCTTGTTCATACTGAAATCAAACCCTCCTTTTCCTTTGGGTAAGGGGAAAACAAAAGGTCAGAGTGCACATCACAGATTTCATGACATCGCAGTGTGGTGTGGTAGCAGGGTGGGTTGAGCCAGCACTGTGTGTTTGTTGGGGCAGTGGAATCACAAATGCAGCAATGAGCTCTTGGGTCTCTGGAGAGCCATGTAGTGCTGCAAGGCACCCTCTGGCTCTGTGCTGCCCTGAGAGGAGCCACGGCTGGGAATGGTGTGGGGATGAGGAGCAGAGAGCTCATGAGCAAACTTTGTGAGCTGTGCAAACACAGCCACGGGGTCAGGTCCCCGCAGCTCAGCCCCAGCTTTTAGGAGGAAATTGCTCATAACCCCTTTTTTCTTCTTTTTATAGAGATTACAAACTCATTGGGACTTCTTCCAGGGGAGAACATCAAAGCTCAACATCCCCATCTCTGGAAGTGTTCAAGGCTAGCTAGGTTGGCTGGGGCTTGGAGAAACCTGGGATAGTGGAAGGTGTCCCTGTCCATGGCAGGGGGTTGGAATGAGATGGGGTTTGTCCTTTCCAACCCAAGCTATTTGATGATATCCCTGGTGATTGCCCAGCTCCTCTCTAAATGTGATAAGGAAAGCTATCTTTAGTTTAGCTAATGAACAAAGTAAAACCACAATCCAGCCAGCCATGCTACAACTCCCATCCATACATCTCATCTTAACTAATTATTAAATCATATTTGCTGATAAGTATGAGATGTAATATCTATTACACAGCTGTTAAACCTCAATTAATATGTTTTAATGATCAGTCGTTTACTGTGCAATATACAATTAACATCCGGTATTAGATCTTGAATTAAATGCGTGTTTGGGAAGCTGAATTTGCAGCACTGAACACAGCCCTGCTGCAGTAAACAGAGATAATTGCCTGGAATAGGTAGCATTCCTGTGCCCTGAGAGGGGGCTAAACCAACACTCCTGGCATTGGAGAAGAATGGAGGAGAATTGCTGAAGAAGCTGGGTTCTGCATTTACCAATGTATTTTGATTCCTACAGAGGTTTTAATTCCTTTCCTATGGAAGAAAGCACCCTGATGCAGACCTGCTGTGTTCCTGCAAGTGGGAAGGTTGAGGTGCGTGGGGTGCTGGCTCAGAGGGGTCTTTTCTTGGCAAATGTTGGGCAAGGAGTGTGGGGCAATTTATTGTGCTGAGTCCTGGGGCTGTGTGAGGGCGTTCAGTGCTGCAGTTTGGAGCTGAGACTGAGGCCTTAAATCAGAGATAAGGCTCATGTTACCTGCCAGCAGGAAAGCTCTCATTGCACCGAGGGCTTGGGGCCATGCAGGGAAGTAAATTCACTGATCAGTGTTCTCCAGGCAGTGGCACAGAGCTACGTGTGTGGGCAACAAACTGCAAAATCACAGAAACACCGAATGGTTTGGGCTGTGACATTAAAGATCATTTGTTTCAGTTCTCTCCAGTCAGGGACACCTTCCACGGCTGCAGGCAGCTCCAAGCCCTGTCCAACCTTCTTCCAGGGATGGGGCAGCCACAGCTTCTCTGGGCAGCCTCCCCACCCTCTGAATAATGAACTTCTTCCTAACAGCAAATCTAAATCTCTAGTTTAGTTTTAAGCCGTTCCTCCTTTTCCCATCACTATTTATCCATGTAAAAAGTTGCTCTCCCTGTTTTCAATAAAATGCAGGGGTGTCTGGCAGCCAGCAGTGCAGAGGGGTGCAGCAGCCCAGGAGTGGCTTCTCCAGATTAGAGAAGGTGTGAAATTTGGGATTTTTTGAGTTTGAGATTTTTTTTTTAAATTCACATAAAAGTTGGGGCCACAAAATGCTCCCTCTGATCCTTTACACTGCTGCAGTGTCTGCTCTGAGAAGGGAGCCCACATTGTCTGAAGGACCCAGCCTGTTCCCAGCCTGCTTCTGCCTTGTTAACTCAGGATTCACCTTTCCCATGAAAAATGCTCCTCAACAAAAATGAAGAAAAATTTTCCTCCCTTCCTTTTTCTTTTCTTACACTTGGAGGAACAAATGAAGATTGATATGTTTTTCCTCTAGTCTTTCAGTTTAAATATGCAGTGATGCATCTTATGAGGAAAGGAAGACTTCACCCCCCCATGTTTTCTCTACAGAACCTTCCCCTCACCCTGTCACTTTGCTATAGCAGGTGTAACCTCTGCAGAGATTTGGGGACACGGTGGGGCTGCAATTGGCATTGTGAGGACATGTGGGAGAGCCACCAGGCACCCCCATCCCCCAAAGCTTCCTATAAGGTTTGTTGTGGTTATTTTTAGGGCACTTTCCTGTGATTCTTTGGAGGGGTAAGTTGTGCAGTTCTTTTTGGTTTTTAGTTTTTTTTTTTGTTGTTGTTTTTTTTGTTTTTTTTTTTTTTTCTGGCAAATAATGCTTTCTTCTCTCTTTGGAAATGTGAAGTAAAACACCCTTGAGTCTGATAAACACTCTGTATTGCTGTGGTCTCCCTCCCAAGTTTCCAAATCATCTTGTTTGGGATTTGATGAGGGTAACTCAAGCATTTCAAGGAACTTGTTCCTTTATACCAGGATTCCACATGACTTGCAATGCTTTGGTTCACAGCTGTAGATCTCCCAGAAGGGGGTAGATAGATTCAAGGTTTGGGAAAGAACATCACACGGCAGAGGGTGGTGGTGGCTTGTCGTGAATGTTGATGGGTAAAAAGCAGCCTAAGGCTCCAGTGTGTGCTCCAGTCCTGCCTGGGTGGATGGTACTGGGGAGGGAGATGGAGGGGAAAGCTGGTGGCTTCCTCTGGGGTGTGATCCATCAGACCAGCTGAGCATCTAAGCAACTTTACAAGGGGAGGGGGTGGATGAAAGTGCTCCAGGCTCTGAACTTTCACTGTCCAACCTCAGTGCCAGGAGTAGACCCCAAAATATTCTGTTCCCTCTGAGATCTGCTTCCCATGGGCTAAAAAAATGCATTTAAGACAATATCCCACACCTCCTCATGGGTGGCCCAGGCAGGGGTTAACAGACATGTCCTTCACATAACCAGAGAGCTTCGTTTCTGCTGAGGGCAGGATCTGGAGGGAGGTGGAAAGGGCAGAGCCAGCAGTGCAAGCTGATCCTCCCTGGGGACCAGATGCATTTAAGCAGCATGGAATAGAGGAAATCTGATTCCAGTGTTGACAGAGCTGCCTTGGCCATTCCAGCTGGGCTGGGCAGAGGGACTGGAGCAGGCTGGATGGCTCTGAGCTGCTGAGGCCTGCACACCTTCAGCCCCAATAGTCAGTCCTTTCCCAATACTCCAGCTTCTTGCCCCAATACTCAGTCCTTTCCTACCTCTTGTTTAAAGGGATGAAGGCATGGGGCAGCAGGATGTGCCCTTTGACAGGGATAAGATGGCACTTTGAGCCAGATTTAGCCACAGCAGCTTCCAGGATTCACCCTTGGCCTGTGACTGGGGCTCACAGCGAAAACAGGCCCAGAGAGGATGAGTCTGCACAGGATGCTGATTTTTCCTCCTTGTGGTTGAATCTCATGACATCTCATCTTTCAAAAATCTTCTAAGCTATCTTTCAGGTTATCCAGGACCCACTGTTTGAACAGTTTAACCCCCTCTCTGCTCCTGCCCCCACTGCATCCCTTAGAGGATGCTCCTGTTCTAAAATGTGGTGTTGGGAGAAGGATGCTGAGGGAAATGCTTTAGATAAGCAGTGCTGGCCTATGAGTGTGTTATTGAAACATCTTTATTTCTTCTTATTTGATATTTCCTCCCTCTTCTTTCTTCTGTCCATTTCTAGCTTCTTTCCCTCATTTTCTTTGGTTTTCATCATCTGCTTGGCCATCTGTGCCTCCCCACTCCCTTCCCTCAGAGCTTCTCTGAAGCAGAATAATGTTCCAGCAACTCTTGCATTTTGTCTGCAAGCCCTGAACCTTTTCTGAAGGTCCAGGCCAGAACACAGTGCTTCAAACAGGCTTTGGAGCCTCTAACACAAATGATTCTCCTGTGACACCTAGAAAAGGCCCCCAGCTGCCCTCTTGGCTTCAGAACAGCTGCTTTAGGACAAATACTGTAAAGGTGACTTTGACAGTCCCCTATCTTAGGAACCACCTTGGATGAACATCACCCTAAGATTGAATTATCCCAGTCCTTCAATGTTAATTTTCAACTATTAACAGTGTGTTTTCCAACTGAGGACTGAGTTAAGCAGAGTTGCAGTGTTTGGGGTAGGCTGAGGGTGGAAATTCTTTATGGTTTGGGCTCTTGGCCTTGGCATAGCACCCTGAGGTCCTGCTTGGGGCATGGAGGATTTGTACAGCCATTAAAGAAAGCAGGCAGGGAATAAACACTGCATTTCTACCTCTGGCTGGTGCTGCTGATGGGGTGCTGGGCTGACTCTGGGTCCTGACCCCATGTTCCTCTTTCCCTCCCCAGAAAATGAGTTTCGGGGTGAGCTGCTGAGTCAGAGGTGGACGTGTGGAGAGAAGATCAGCAGCTGCGAGGGAGCCGCCGGCCTGCACGGCACGCGCATCAAGGTGAGGACACAAGCAGCGACATTTCTAGGACAGTGACCCCTTCACCTGTGTGTTGGCCATGGGACAAGGGCCACATGTGCTCCAGCTCCTGCTGGACCAGCTGCTCTAGGGGGAACGGAGCCTTTCCGGCAGCCGCAGAGTGATGGGCAGGACTTGGAAATCTCTGTCTCCTCGCTACAGCCAACCCTCCTGTATAGTGAATCTGGGCAGGGAGGGCTTCCAGCTGTCAAGGTTTGGCTTGGAGTCCAGATATTTAAATCCTTGCCTTCCTCTCCGGTGCCATCCTTCAAGGGTGCTCAGATCTGGGTATTTAGGTCACTCCCAGGCTGTTAAAATAGGCCCTTTCTCCAAGGCGCCGGCTGGTCGGAAGGAGCCCCTTGAACACCAGGTGAGGCTGGGGTGTCTTTGGAGGGGACAAGTGAGTCATTCATCCCCACCGGGACCCTGGACAGCTCCTGGGGCTCAACACAGCCACTCATTTACTGCTGCAGCTGTGGCTGATGAAAGAGGTACAGCCAAGGCTGTCAAACCTCCCGGCAGATTCACTGCCAGCAGATTAGGAAGCTTTAATTAAGCAGAGAACTGGGCTGTTCACTGCATAAATGGTGTTTCCTGTCCTAGTTTGGCCTCTCAGTAGTCAAGCACTCTCTCCAGTGAGTGGATGGACCCACCTGGGTGATGAGGAAGCTTCCTTAGGTGACTGATGTTACCAACACTTCCTGTATCCCTAGATAAGCCAAACCCTGGGAAAACCCCAAACCAGCAAAAATCTGCACTTAAAAACATCCTTCTTCACTAACAAGCTGTCAGCTGCACGCAGGTGTCGCCAGGAAAGTTCACACCTTCTTAGAAAGCAGAGTAAGCAGTTGTTGCTATATTTAAAATGAGCTCAATTAAGGCTTTTCTATTGAAGCTGCCAAATAAGCACTTAGGTTAGATTTAATAAGATTGTCGTATGTTAATAAAGTAATGATTACAAAAGGTAACATTCCCAGTACCTGGTGCTCATCTGGTGCTCTGTCTCTAACAAGCACATCACGAATATTAACCATTTCTTGCAATCCTCAGCTCTGCTTTATCTGTGTTTGATCTGAGTGCCTGGCTCGGGGGTGGGAGGAGGGGATGGGGAGGGGGAGTCAGAAGGGAGCCTGGATATTGTGTGAGTGTGCAGCCCTCTTACCTTGGGGGGGAGAGGTCCCAATCACTCTCTAACCTTAGATCTGCACTGTGTGCACATGCTTGCACTTCTCATGTGCTCATAAATATCATTGCATTTAAATGTAGTTTTTCATGCCAGTCACAGCTCGTAATCCACAGGATGTGCAGCAGTGAAGGACAATGGGATGTGGGGCACGTTTACTTATTTATTTTTGTCTCTAAAGAAGTCCAGGCATGGGATAAAATTTCTCATGACAGGTTTGAAATGAGATCTCTGCAGCGCTGGGGAGAGCTGATCTCTGCATGGAGCCAGCTGAGCCCGGACGCTGCTGCCAGGGCTCGTCCTGACCACGGTGTCTGGTGGCAAATTGAACCTTTGTCTCCCAAACCTCTATTTTCCTGTGCCATTGGGATCTAGCTGGGAGGCAGCTGAATAGCAGGCAGGTTGTTGGTGAGGGCTGAGTGCTGTCAGGACAGGTAGGGCGGATGGTGTCGAGACCACCAGAGCCCATCCCTGCTGTCCCCTTTGCAGAGATGCATTTCAGCAATCCCCTCACATTGTGCCACTCAAGGATAATCTCATGGAAAAGGCAGCTGGCTTATCACAGAGCTGGAAGACAATGAGATTGAAGAACTACAGGTTTTTTCCCCTCTTCCCTGCCCCTCCTCTTCTGGCACATACGGAGCCACTTGTGTCTCCCTGGCATTGGGACTGCGTGTTGTAGCACTTCCCAAGAGTCGAGAGGAAGGTGTGTGTCAACTTCAACCACGGCCTCTGAAATCACCCAGCCTAATGCTGGGCTGTCAGCACTGCAGAGGCAACGCTGCAGCTGCGCCTGTGTCAGATGTGATGCTCAGGAGCAGCTTTTCTGCTCCGCTTCCCTCGAGTGTGGAGGATGCTGCTGCCATCGCTGAGGAGCAGCAGAGCTCGGGAAGCGCTTCACTCGCAGCACTGGGTGCTTTTGGGGGGGGGCTGGACCCTTTCTGCAAATGCAAAGTGACAGCACAGCTTCAGGAGGATGTTTGTGACACAGCTGGAGTGTCGGATTCGGGGTGGGTACAAGCTGGGAGTTTGCATCTCAACATGTCAAGGCAAAATCCTCCCCCCTCCCTGACTCCCAGCCCGGGAATGCCGTGCAGGGTGTCCTTTCCTGGAAGCAGTCAGAGCAAAAGGCAGACGGGAGCATATTCAGCCGAGAACAGGACTCACAATAGGTGGAACGTCAGGAGGATTTAAATCAAGCAGCTAGGAAGACCCTAAAGGGAGAAGAGGGGAAAAAAATCCTCCTAATCTCAGAGTGTGGTTATAAAATAGCAGCTGGGAGCTATGATTGAGCCTTTTTTTAAAAGTAGAGGCACACTGTTGATCAAGAGTATTTCTTCCTCCATCACTTCTTATTTATTTATTTCAAAAATTCACAGCTAGAGAAGGTCCAGCAGGACAAAGTCCTCCTCATTTTCTGCAATGAGCCAAGATGCCCTGGCACTTCACAGAGAGGAAAGGGGAGGAATTTGGAGACCCAAATCCAGGTCTCTCCAGCTGAGTTCAGCCTGCAACAGCCAAGGAGGAATTCCTCACAAGAAACAAAAGGGAGGAGAAATCAGGGTAGGCCATTCAAGCCCATCCTCACTGAGAGGCAGTTTTGCTGCCTTTTCCCTTGAGGAGCTAAAGAAGGGACTCTTTGGATCTTCAGGAGGGGAAGGACCAAGCAGAAAGTCCCTTTTCAACAATTCTGTAGGAAAAAAATGTCATTTCTTCTGGCATTTTCCTTCTGCTAGGCAAATATAAGTTCTGGGGTTTTAAAAACTAAAAATAGAGGCACTGTGTGTCTGTCTGTCCCTCTAAAATTCAGATGCTGCTTCTTGCAGTTGGCATTTTGCTACATCTACAAATAAGCACCGATGGAAGCTCTGCTGCTTTCAGTGTTAAATAAATATTCCTGCTGAATCCTCACCTCCCTTTGTCCAGCTGAAGGGTTTTTCAGCGTGTTTATTTTCTCTGAGCTCCATGGTGCTCTTGAATACATATAAAGTATTACTGCTGACCAGGGGGAATTTCAGCAGGGCCTTTAATGGCAGATTTGCATAGAGCTGTCGAAGCCCAGGCACACCTGGGCATCGGCACGTGCTGGGTTCCCAGCGGGTTTGTGTTCTGTTATGTTCCTCGGGCTTACATGGGAAAGGATATGTGTATTAAGACAAGAAGGAAGAAGAAAATGTCAACCCTGTAGGTACTCCATAAAATGAAACTTCATATCCGTGCTGTATTGCTGTCTTGGCAGCAGAACAAGAGCTTGACTATAGAATCTGGCTGTTAAAATTCACATTGTGCTCAGGTTAAACTCTTTTCCAGGTTTATCTGTCTGAACATCATTGATTTAAGTCTGCAACACTGACAAATTATCATTATAACTTGTATTCTGCTTGTGTCAGGGAGCTCCTTAGTGCAGGGTAAACAGGATAGGGGACGTTTCTTACTTTTAGAGAGAAAAGAGGGGAAAAAGGGGCACGTAGAGATGAAATGATGTTCCCAAGGTTACCCTGACTACCACAGGCAGAACATTGATCTGAATCCTGAAGAGAGTACCCTCAGACCCAGCACAGGGTCCTTTCCTGTAGTGTTGGGTTAGGAAAGTTGCTAGATGCTTATTTTGATTTAATTTTAAAGATAACCCATGGATGAGGTGAAGCTCTGTCTTTTCCAGCTGGACTAATGTGCTTGTGACTGGCATCTGGCAGCAATAATTTATTTGCAGGTTTCCTTTTGGACTGCTTTGTTTTCATTCAGAGTTAAAGCAATAAGACCGAAATCCAGACAGCTCCTCAGCCTGGCTGTAATGTGAACAAGAGAGAGACCTAATGAAAATACCCTGTTGGTTTCCAGGACTGCAAACATGCACTGTGTGACCTGAAATTTCACATTAAAGCAATCTGTCTAGAGGGCTTCTGGCTGAGAAGGCAGCAATAAAGGACAATGGTTTCATGTAACCTTCCTGCATCTGAGCCTGACATCACGGAGGCTCCAGAAGTGCAGTCAGGGCTCTGCCAGTTGTTTAAGTTGCCTGGGAGGAGCAGGGGCTGAGATCCCAAGTGTGTCTTATTTCTGGTGTTTCTGCACTTTGGAAGGAAATGAGGCTTTTTGAGGAAGATCCTGATGTTGGTTTAAGCTGCAAAAAGGAGCTTGATTGTACAAAACAGAATATGGGAGCGCAGAGCCCACTCCATCCTGATGGTGATGTAAGTGAAACATTATAAATACACAGCAGTGAGACTGTGTCAGGTTCTCTAAACAACTAATGGGGTCTTCCCTATGGGGAAAACTCCCCAAAATTTAGAAGTTTGGGGCTAGGTTGTTTGGTTTTTTGTTTTGTATAACAGACCAGGCATGGCAGCCTATTTGGCTTTTCCATTCTTTGGTCCTTGTCAAGATTGGATCACCAGATGTCCCTTCCAACCCTGAGAATTCTGTGGATCTGTCCCTGCTTTTGGTGGCCCCTGTCCCCATTTGTGGTGACTGAATCTGCTTCTGTCTTCCCAGGGTGTTTGATCCTGGCTTGAAAGAGGGATGGGAGGCAATGGGAGGAATTGCTCTGAAGTGCTGTGGTGTAGTGAGGAGCCTGGGTGCCAGCTCACACGATATTTAACTCCTGAAGGCAAATGTGACTTGAAATGGGATCTCCCCTATTTATAGATAAGCAGCTTGAGCCCATCCCACCTACCTGGCTAAGAAAAATGAAATTTTGCTTTGCTTTTCCCTGCTGTCCACATGGGTCCCAGTCCCCCTTTTTTGGCCGAAGCTGGCTTCTCACAGGCACTGCCCATCGCCCTTCCCACAGCCCGACCTCCTCTGCCACTTTGATCTACAGGAAACCCATACTGCCAGGTCACCACCCCAAAACATGCCAGTTCACTGCAAGAATTGTCAGAAAAGGGAAAGAAAGAGAGAGAAAAAAGGAGGAAAAAGCCCTCCCTGAAATTCCCGTTGGTTGGAGGCTCCCAGCAATCCGAGGTGCCGCGGTGCTGGCGTGCGGCGGCATTAGGGAGCGAGCTCAGCGCACGCCGGCGTTGAAAGGCTCATAAATGTAATGAAGTCCCTGTGACACCTGCTCCTCTCCACACTTTAAACTGGAGCCATTGGTCTGCAGGGAACTGGGGCTTTAAAAATACAAATTATAGTAATTGTCTGCTCTGTTATTGGGAAGATTGTAATAAACGTGGAGCACAACACTGCCGTGCCATGAGCTGAATGCTGACAGGATGCATAAATTGCTCCAGGTTTTGATTCCCCTCACCACCCCCCCGCCTTTTCTTTTTTTTTTTTTCTTTCTTCTCCAACCTCCCCATCCAACAAATCATTGCATGTTAACACTGAGTTTCTGGAAGGTGGCAGTGTGAAGGAGAGAGGTGCTTGGGGAAAACTTCACCCCTCCTCTGAGGGATGTGATGCCCCAAGGGCTGGGGACCTTGGTCCCCTTTCCCTGCCTGCCCCAACAGCCTCCCTCTCTCTTTGCTGTTCCCAAACCTCAGGGAAAGCACCACACAGTGCCTCCATTGAGGGTGAGGAACTGGCCTTTCTGCTGGGAACTGGGAGTAGCATTCATCAAGATGTTTTTAGGGTGCACGTAGGGATTCAGCAGCACACACCCTACCTGCACCATCCCTACAGCCAGTGGAGCAGCATGTGCTCTGTGTGCATGTCCCTTCCTGCCCCTGCAGCTGAGAGAGCAGAGATGGAGTCCCTGCTCTATCAGAGGTGCTGGAGCCATGGAACCTCCTAATTTAGGAATGATACAGGAGCTGGTTTGTTCCTCCTCTAACTGGGCCTGTAGAGGATATGCCAGACAGTTTGTTTTTATTATGTCAAATCCCACTTGAAATGATTTTTACACCTCCTTTTCTGTCTCCTTATAATCTCTGGAGGAGAAATTGTCTTTCCAACCTACCAGGCTCTGATCTCCCGCCCTGCTCCCACCCCAGTCTTGCCATTCCCCCTCAGCATTTACTGCCAAACACTCCTGCCTGCAGAGAGAGCATCTGTGTTGAGAGCAAGATGTAAAACCATTCTTTGACCACTTCAGCAGCTCCTTTAAAAACTTCAGTGACATCCCATTTATATTATTCCAGCTGCATCTTTGTTCCATGCCACGGAGGTCTCTGTTTTCCTGCTCCCACCTCCAGGCACTGCCTGGGTTCAAAGGTGCTGTACCCCAGAGGTGGCTGCACTTCAGACTTCTGCTACCTTGTGGCATGTGGTGATGTTTAATTAATATCTAGAACTTTGAAGTCCCCGATGTTACTTATTCATGCCCATGTTCCCTGCAGACCTCATGTTTGATGTCCACGTTGTGGGTTATTTAGATGCAGTCCTCTTTGTGGCAAATTTCAGCAGAGAGGAGAGGTTGTTCTTTAGGGCACTTGTGAAAAATTGCCCTTTTCAGGAAGGAGATCAGCTCAGACACATATTCAGAGATTTCTGATTCTGTGTTGGCATTCCACCCAGGTGCTCATAGCAGTTCTGTGCTGTAAGTCCAGAGAAATCAGTTCTGCCCTTCAGAAGGGCTATCTCAGGCAGAGCCAACACATCTGGGTGCTTGTCCCTCTGTGCTACTCAACAGACAAAGTCATTCCTGTGTCCCAGGATGTGAAAAATAATTTAAAATTGCTAAATCTGGGCACTGTGGGTTGAGCAATAGCATTAAGGTAAGAAGCCTCCATCTCAAAAACACAGGAAAGCTTTCCCAGCCACCCCAGTACTTACACAAAGCGACAACCACATACGAGCTTGTCCTTTAATGATGATTTTCTGGTTCTCTTTCAGTGATGATTCTTTTTCTGTTGCAGATGAGTTTAGAAAATGACGATAAGAGAGCACGCACGCGATCCAAGTCTATCCGAGGTGAGTGGGAGCACTGGGCTGTGCAGATCTCCGCTCCCTGCACTTCCCTTATTCCAAACAGGCTTTGGTTTTTCAAGCCCAGGCTTAACTCCTCAAGTCGTGCTCACTACCCCTGCCCCAACCCCACTGAAATTCATCTAAAAAAACTGCAAAGTTCCAACCACAAAACTTTATAGGTCCTTATGATATTTAACTCTCATCCTCTACACTCAGCTGAAGGAAAATAAGAAGCAAATAAGGAAAAATAAGGAAAAAAACCCCCCGTGCCTGCTTTGCTGTAGGGGATGGCAATCACTGGAGCTTCAGATCAGCTCCCAGGGCTTTCATCAGGCTCACTCTGCCAGCGGCTTTGAAGTTGCACATCTGAGAGCTCCTGGCAGAAGTAGCTCATGCTGGAGAAGCAAATGGGCCATCCCCCAGCAGGCATGGGAGGACAAACAACTGGTTAATGCAAAGATTGATTGTGATTTATTTCCTGATTTAAAAAAAAAAAAAGGCCTGAGATTCTTTGCATGCTTTCTCTCTGGGAGAAGGGGAGAGGCTGGGATAGAGCCCAAGGTGTCACCTCAGGTAGTCCCACAGCCGTGTGTCATGGTTACAGACCAGTCTCTCTGGTTTTGGGTTCAGTTTTTTGTGGCTGCAGACTTGACAAGTGACAAAGGTGGCTGGAAGTGAGGAACCAACAAGGTTGGAAAGGTGTGATGGCTGCAGGGACTGCAGCTTCATCCTACAGCTGGGCTGGGCCACCTTCCTTTTGTCCTCACCTTCCTTCCTCCTTGCTCTTCACAGCATCTGCACCTTTTAAAAATAAAACCAAACCCAGATGTTGCCAGCTGTGCTGAACTGAGCTTGAATATTTGGATTTCATTGCTTTGTTGCAAATACACCAAGGTGCTTGTTAAGGTTGTAAATGAGAACACCCTGATTCTATTTATTTTCTCACACTCTGCCTTCCCACACTTGAATCTGGGTTTCTGGATGTGAAAAGGTAATTTATTGCCTGCACCCTGGGACTCGTCACTGCCTCCAGTTTGTTGAAGCTTGTGAGTCATCCCACCGGGAGCTGGATCCCAGGAAACCCAATTAGCTCAAACAAATTGAGCAAACGTGTTATGGTTTTTAGCCTGGGCAAATTTAGACTTGTGCTGAGGGATTTTTTTTCCCCCTCTTCATTATTTGGATTCCTGGCTGGATGTAAGCTTTCAGCTGTGATGTGAAGTTGCTGTATGTTCTTGTTGTGAGCAGTGAGAAGCCCTCTTATTCACGAGTGGGGAATAATCCCTAAAAATCCTACAACACTTGTCTAGCCTGTACCCCAAGTAACAAATCCCCACCATATGTCTGAGCACTGGCAGGGGCTCCTGCATCAGTCTGATGGGACAAGAAGAGGAGAAAAATGCTGGTGTTATGGAGGTGAATGTGACCATTGCGGGAAAACAGTTGTGAACTGGGAAAGGAGAAATTGATGAGCCTCTTTAAAGGGCAAAAAGAGATGAAGGCATGAGAACACTCAGTCTTTATTTAGAAGTGTTTAAGTTACATGCATGCATGTTAGAATAGTGCCATTGACTTCAAAGTCATCACGGATTCAAAGAAGAGAGGTAGTCCCTGATGCTGCCAATGCACACTCACCTGCTTGAAAATCAGCACAGGCGTGAGGATTTACAGGGCAGGGTTATAATTTACCACAGGCTGGCATGCAACAAAGGACAACAGGATACACTGGCCCTTTCTTTTCCAAATGGGGTGTCCGGGGAGGAAACAGAAACCCAGCTGCTGGCAGGAGAGTTCCATTGTTGGGGGGGTGGGCACCTCTGGATTGTTTCTGACCCTGTGTTTGTTTCCATTGCTGCATCCTGCCCTTTGCCCAGTGCCCACGGAGCTCATCGGCCAGGAGGTGAGGTAAGGACCCTGCTCCTCCTTGGCCATGGGAGGGATGGGGGGCACATGGTGGGACTGGCTTGAGAAAAGCCCCTCAGCTGGGAAACCTGGGTGGGGGGAGCAAACCCACGGGATTAACGGGGTCTTACTGGTGGTTGTGCCCAAGTCCTCAGGGTACCACTTGAGACACTGTGATACCATCAGAGGAATCACAAGAGTCAAAGAAATGAAAACAGGAGCTCTGGATGAATCACGTTAGACTGGACACCCTCCAGCCACCCCCTGCCCCAACCCAGATCTAAACCCCAGACAAACCTAATGCCCATGGTTTGTGTTTCAGGATCACTGGGGACACCATCCTACTAACCAGAGGTTTTTCCACACATTTGTCACGTCACTCCTGGTCCCGGATGCTCCTTCAGCTCCCCTGTCCTCTGTTCCGTCACCGAGCTCCTGTTGTCACTCCTTTAGCAGTGCTGGGATGCCAACAGCAGCAGCCAAAAGAGCAGGAGCAGGGCCTTTGCAGCCCTCCAGAGCTTCTCATTAGATGTAACAGGCTCCCACACCTATAAGCCCCCCCTAAAACCTTGCACAGGGGCTTATGCCAGAGGTAGGAGCCTTCAAGCCGGACAGGCACTAAGAGCTGCCTCTCCTTGCAACCTCCCGCGTTTGTCAAAGAGTAATTGGACCGAAACCAACCCAATTTCAGAGCATTACTGAGCATTACTCCTATTACTGTGAAGAGCCGGGAGGAGCCAGCACCGGGCATGCCCCTTCTCCAACTTTTATTGCTGAACACTTGAGTGGAGGTGGTAATTGGAGCAGGTGACATATCTAAGGGGCAGGACAGAGTGCTCCACAAAGCCATCTCTGCAGCTGTCACCTAATTGCCTGAATAACTGGACGATTAATCGACTAATTGGAAGCAGGGCATCGTCTGCATAACAATAAGAAGCCCTTTTGTCAAGCAGATGAAGGCTGCGGAGAGGGGGAGAGCTGGTCGGTGTGCTGGCTTTTGCGGGATGGAGAGCAGCTTTAATAGACCTCGAAACCCGTTTCCCCTTTCGGGACTCCTGCCAAAATACACGAAAATTCCCCAAGGGAGAGTGGGGAGGGGAAGCCTAGTCCAGAGCGTGTAGAGCATCACCTTTGTGCTGGTGTTTTTTAAAGGCATTAAATCAACAAAGTGAAGCCAGAAACATTCTAAATTGACACCTGCTTCAGCAAACCTCGATGCTGAACCACTTGTCTCTTTCCTACATACTTTTTTATTGCAGGCTTCATTTAACCACATTAAAAAATGCTGTGATGGGTAATCAGTGTTAATTGATACAGGAAAACTTATAAAAGCCTGTAACATCTTCATCAGAGCTGCTCTTGTTTGCCATTGAATAAGGCCTTTTTCAGGCAACTCACTGGTGACATAAACACTGCTCTGTCCTTTGGTGTGCAGTCACTGAAAGTGTGGCTTGGGACAGAGCAGCCTCAGTCAGGCCCGAGGGCAATTCAAATTAAATAGACTTTTAGATCATAAGCAGTGGAGAGGGAAGCTTCCTCTTTCAACTGCACGTGTTAGTGGGATTAGACCTCGTTCTCTATGACCTCCAGTGTCCTGCTGGAGAAGGGACACCGTGCTGTCAGGCCAGACCCCAGGTGTGGTGTGGGTGGTGTGGATGCCAGAAGAGCTGGGAGCCATCCCACAGGAGATGGCCTTGCAGGGTGTGCAGCATCCTGGGTTCAAGGCAGGTCACAAGCAAAGGGGACAGAAGGAAGTGGGGACTTATCTGGAGGAGCCATGAGGTGTGGCTTCCACCTCCCCAGTGCACCGTGTCCCCTTAGGGGTTGTGGTGCTACCATTTGCCCTCTCAGCATTTGCTTTGTTAATCTAAACCAGTCTATCTCCCTGAAGAAAGGATTCCTACTCTCCTGACAGCTCAACAGCACTGTCCTGCCCTGGTTTTGGGTTGAATTATAGTTTTTGAACACAAAGATCTTGTATTCTAGGGAGTTGAACCATTAATAACCTGCCAGTGCTCCCAGAGCTGCTGCACCCATTAGTGCAGGCAGACCCTCTGTGTCCTCAGCTTTCTGCAAGGGCTGAGCTCTGCTGGGAGCAGAAATTCAGAGTCCCTAAAGCCTGACTTGGCACTTGGTACTGTTTAATATTGTCCCACGTCTTTTACTCTGAGAATAACAGGCTGGCCAGATCCCCTCTGGGCTGGCAATGCCTTCTCCCTTTGCACTGTCATCAAGAGATTTCATTAGCACTTCCAGCTTCCCAGGCTGAGGGTGATACAGTGCTAAATGAGGTTATTAATCCTACACGACTCCAGAATTCCTCAGACATCAGGCAAGTCACTTGGGCATCCTATAATCAATGCCATAATCTGGTTTTGCCTCAAAATGTTTGCTTTAATGCTTCTTATCTGGAGCCCTTACAGCTCCTGAAGCTGGGACTAATTACCCCTGCAGGGGAGACTCGTGGTCCCGTGTGAGGGATGCTCAAGTGAAGGCAGCAGTGGCTGTGAGCAGGCTCAGAGCTCCCTGCAAGCCTTTAACTCATCCTTTTCTGCAGAGCAGCAGGAAAATATTGCAGGGATTTGGGAGATCTAGTCACCTAAATCCCATCCATTTCCCCAAAAGTGAGGTTTTGAGGATTTTAGTCCTGGGTATCTCCATCCAATGTGTCTGGCTAAAACCTCCTTGATAAAGTCCCAGTCTGCTCTTCCCAAACACACACGTTTTTTACTGTAAGTGGCCCCAGTTCCCTGACAAGCCACCAGATAAGGGAAAATCCCATGTTTTCTCCTGAGAAAAAGAAAACTGGAGAGTAGCAGCAGGGAGGCAGAGTGCAGTAGCTGTCTGCCTTTAAAAGCTTGCTCTCACACATGCAAATCTTTAATTAAACATACTCATAAAACTATAGCAAACTGTTCATCTAATTAAATGGGGTGAGTAATTTCATTAATTTTTAGCAAACAGCAAGGCTGCTCTCCCGCCCTCCTCCCTTGGAATTCAAAGGGACAAATGGAACCATTTGAAGGAAATTAACTTCCTGTTTGCAGCTAGCTTGTTCCTTGGGCACAGGACCTGTTTAAACTGACTGTAGTTTATATAATCCTAATTAATTCTCCCAGTCCTCTTGCTGTTGCTGATGGTTGTTTGTTTCCCTCCCAAGCTGTCCAACCCCAGGCTGTAACGGCTCAGGACATATCCGTGGGAAGTATGCGAGACACAGAAGGTGAGGTGGGGTTGGAGGCAGCTGGGATGGAAAAATGTGAGCAACAGACCCAAAGATAGGCATTCACTGGAAAAAGTCTGGTTCAGAGCAGCAACCCAACTTGTCAGCCCCAGATCTTGTTTCTGGCTCTCCAAGGGATCTCCCTGAGGGATCCTGGAGGGATCTGCTTCTCCAGATTCACAGCAGCCTTCCTACAGACCCCAAACTTGTCCTGAAGTGCCTGACTCAGCTGTCTGGGGTTGGTGGGAGATGCTGACAGGCAGAGATTTTAGTCTGCCTGGTGCCTCTATGGATAGGGAAGGCAAATGAGAACACGCTGGCTGCCTTGGAGGTCATGCAAGCCTTAACTGAGGGTTTTCATCACCCCATGAATCGTGAAATTGGAGCAGTTGGTGGATGTGTCCCAAGGGCTGGTTCTGTATCCCATGCCTGGTTTCATGGTGCCCATCACAAACATTAGTCCTGGGATGCCACATCCCAGCATTTGTGTGCTGATCTCCCAAAAAAGTTGATGTAGTTGCACAAAATCAAGGTCTAAGAGCACATCTGACCACAGAGGGTTAAACCAGCTAAAAATCTGGGGTGCTGGATGATTTTTTTGGTACTATTTGTGTATTTGTCCCACTTACTTTTGGGATGAGGCAGCCTTGCCTTTCTCACTCAGCAACTTCTCCTCTCTGCTCCTTGATCCCACCTGCAGTTTACAAAGCTGCCCTCTAGCCAAGAAGAGGAAACTTCAGGATGCCGAGGCTGAACATCTGGTGTCGAAGAGAAAATCCCACCCGCTCAAGCTGGCCTTGGATGAAGGCTACAACGTCGACAGCGACGGCAGCGAGGAGGGGGAGGCCAAGGAGGAGTCGGGCTCCGACGATTCAGAGGGGATGCTGGAGGAGGACGAGGCAGAGGCAATGGAGCAGGAGGAGACCCGCAGCCCCGAGGCAGCAGAAGGTGCTTTGTCATTACTGATTTCAGAGCTGTGCTCTGCAGATGAAGAAAGGGCAGGAAGTGTTTACAGCCAGCAGTTATAGCTCCTCTGAATTATGTACAGGATGGGTCCCTCAATTGTTAGGGGGACCCATTGTTGGGTGGAAGCACAGTGGCAAAGCTCTGGTTAAACTGAGAAGGCACAGTGCCCCCAGTGTCTTAAAAATGAGAGCTTTTCCATCAGGGATGCTCCCTAGGGAAAGGCCCATGGAAAGCACAGAGGAGCTTGCTGTGTGGTGGGGAAGGCAGCCAGGGTCCCACACAGGTGCCATCAGGGGCTCAGCAGCATCCTCCTCCCTGGACAGATCTGGTCATTATCCAAGAGCAGAGGAGTGGCAGGAAAAGGACATGGAAAAGGACATGGATTTTCAGCTGGGGTCCTGAGACTGCCTTGCTCTCTGGTTTGCACCCCTGGCCTGGGGAGCACTGGCAGCAGGGGTGACAGTGGGACGATGGTGCATCTGAGTCCTGTGTGGAAATCCTCTTTCTGCCTGCCATCACTAAATTCAATAAATTAGGCTGCTTCAGGGGCGGAACTGCCAGGCTCTGGTTTCAATTAAGCTTAAGTACAACAAAGTTGCATTTTATGAGTGTTTGTAATTACTTTCTTTGCCTCCTTTTTTATTCCCTCTTCTTTTCTCTTCCCCCTCCTTTTCTCTTTGACTTCTTTCTTCTTTTCCTCTTTTCCTCACTTTTTTTTTTTTTTTGGTTCTGTTCCATCTTTTTTCTCTTTTCCCCTTCTTCTTTCTATTCCTTCTTTCCCCTCTTCAGAGAGAAGCCCAGCAAAATCAACCCACTATGGACAAAACACAGCAACAAGTACATCTGGGCCCAGCAAGGCCAACTATAGCAGCTACCAGGAAATAATCGCCAACTCTCTCCTAAACTTAGGCCAAATAGCAGAGGAAACCCTGGCCATCGAAGGGCAGCTGCCCGAGGCGGAGCTGCAGGGCTCCAAGCCGGCCTCCAACGTGGTGCATTTGGTTCATGAGGATGCAGGAGAGGAGCTGGTGGAGGAGGAGTGTGACAAGGAGATCATCATCCAGACGGAGGACGCGGAGGAGGTCATCGAGGTCACCAGCGAGCGCAGCAGCGAGTTGTGTCCCGAGCCGCGGGACGACGCCAACGGAGAGGAGCCCTGCAAACTGGAAAAGGCTGAAGAAGAGGATGAGGAGGAGGATGATGAGGAGGATGATGAAGAGGAGGAAGAGGAGGAAGAAGATGAGGAGGAGGAGGAGGAAGAGGAAGAAGAGGAGGAGGAAGAGGAGGAGGAGATGGCTCCTGAAGTGATCTGCGAGGAAGCTCCTCACACTTCTCAGGACCCGCAGAAGAACCACTGTGAAGGGCAGTTCAGCCCCAAGCCCGAGTACTCGGTCATCGTGGAGGTCCGGTCGGACGATGACAAGGACGATGATGCTCGCTCCCAGAAATCAGCGGTGACTGATGAGTCGGAGATGTACGACATGATGACCAGGGGGAACCTGGGGCTGCTGGAACAAGCCATTGCCCTGAAAGCTGAGCAGGTGAAGATCGTGCGGGAGCCCAGCCGGCTGCCAGGAGAGCACGTGAAGCACTTCCAGGTGGAGGACAAACAGAACAAACCACTGGACAGCATCAGGAAGAGCTACTATGGCAAAGGTACGGGACAAACCTTTGTGTATCTCCATCTTTCCTGCCCCTGGTGGAAGAGCTGAACTTGTCTGCTCAGCACGGACTATTAGGCTGATGCGGGGGGAGTTCACAGCCCACAGGGGGAATTCAACCACAAATCCTCAATGCCCAGAGGGATGGGGACATGCTTGAGGTCAACGGTGCATGCATAAAATGATGGTGTCCTCTACACTGTCATGAGGGTTCCTCCCTCTGAGCAGAGGAGTTGCTTGGCTAAATTGTGAGGTAACCTTGAAAATCTCAGCCTGAGTGGAAAGGCTGGTTTAAAATCCAAGTGGGTTTTAAAGTAGTGGCAGGAGTCTGGCCACAGAAACATGAGGGCAGGGGCTTCAGCATGCCCTGACTCTGAGCCAGGCTGCCTGCTCAGTTGCTGTGAGTGGCCCCATGCTCTGAGCTGTGTTAGTCCCTCAAATCATTTTGCCAATTTCAATTTTTGAAACTTCCAGTGTTATACTTCCAACTCCAGGAACAAAACCTTCAAACCCAAAGGTTTCCCCCTGATTGACTGGAAAGGCAAAGAGAAGCATCTTCAGCACTTCTTTCCACTTCTAGCCTCCAAATGCACTAACCTGCTTCCCTCTGCCCTTTCCCCACAATCCTTAGATCCTGCAAGACCCGAGAAGCGAGAAATCAAATGTCCAACTCCTGGCTGTGACGGGACTGGGCACGTCACGGGGCTTTACCCTCACCACCGCAGCCTCTCCGGTTGTCCGCACAAAGACAGGATCCCCCCTGAGAGTGAGTACATGCTGGGATACTTCAGTTAGTCTAGAGCCTAATTTTCTTGGGGGGATTTCTCAAATGATATGAATTTTATGACTGAGTCCCTAGCCTGATGTTATTCCTTGGAGTATAACAAGAGTTTTCGGGGTGGGATGGTGCTTTTCCAAGTTGGTCCTTGATGCTGTTATCCACCAAAGTGTTATCGCTAATCACAGGAAACATGATGGGGATTTACTTGGAAGTCCTGTCCTTCTTAAAGGATTTTTAGCACCATCCTGTGGAGAATGAGGTCCCTTCTCTGCAAACCAAAGAGGGGCTTTAAAAACGCCTACCCACCTCCAGAGGTGTGTTAAGCTGTGCCCATCTTTACACTGGAAGTCACATAATTTACCCTACTTGGGACATCATGTTGGGAAAAAAGGGATATTTTTGTTCCTTGCTGTCCAAATATGTTGCCATGCAGGAAAGAAGTGTTTCAGGATGTGCAGGATTGCCCTCCTGTGCCCTAACCACTGTAAAATTCCCAAAGTGCTCTACCAAGATTCCCCTATTCTACAGAAAATATTTATCGTCCTCATAACAGACTTTCGTATATACATATGCACCGAGAGAGATTGTATTTCCACCTCTCGACCAACATCCTAAATAGCTTTCCCGGTACAGATACATAAAAATCAATGTTGTATGTTTATGATAATGGCATAATAGACCAAAAGAAAGAGAAGCCCTTCCCTATCAGTAATTTCAAAGGTTGCAGACCTGACATAAACACAGAACTGGAAGGAACAAGGAGAAAGTACAGTTATCTTCGCAGGCTGGAATGCAAGCAAAAATATTAATAAATAACTAACACAAGCTGTGGGCTTTACGAAAGCTTGCAGATCAAATTATTTTCTTTACTTTTAAGGTCAGCACTGCAGGAAGCAATAATCCTGAAGATTAAAAATAAAAAAAAATAAAAACAAAGACTAGTCCTAAGGATAAAAGCAGAGCTACAACTTCAATCACTTAAAACTACCTGAAACTGGAGACCTGGTTCCAAAGCAGGGGTGGGGAGGAGGGGTTGGATGGGGGAAACTGGACCGCAATCAGAAAATGAGGAGAAAGCCCAGGCTGTGTGCAGAGATGCTAATTTAGTGCTGACCTTGGCACTGCTGCCTTGTAAATCTTTTATTTTTTCCTCCGCAAACGCTAATTACAGCATTTCACATTCCCTGATTTCTAGGAAACCAGCGTACAAGGCTTGATGACTTTCTCTCTCTTTTTTTTTTTTCCTTCTCTCTGATTTTTATTAAGTTGTTTTTCTTTCCCTTCCCTTCTCCCCTTCCCCTTCTCGCTCCCAAGTCCTGGCCATGCATGAGAACGTGCTGAAGTGCCCCACGCCCGGGTGCACAGGACAGGGTCACGTCAACAGCAACCGCAACACGCACAGGAGGTACCGGCTTTGGCTTCTCTTACACAGGCACGGGGTGGCAGCATGGGGGACTGGCTTTAAAATGACAGACAACAGGGCTAGATTGGAAGAAATTCTTCCCTGTGAGAGTGGTGAGGCCCTGGCACAGGTTGCAAAATCCCTGAAAGTGTTCAAAGCTGGGTTGGATGGGGCTTGGAGCAACCTGGGATTGTGGGAGGTGTTCCTGTTCATGGCAGGGGTGTTGGAATGAGTTGAGCTTTAAGGTCCTTTCCAACCCAAACCATTCTACAATCCATGATTCCGTGTTGATGAGGTGCAAGGTGAATTTGTCTTATTACTTGTTCAGTGTGGAGGAAGCAAAAACTTTTCTCACAGGCTCAGTGCAGCTCTGGGTCCATGAAATGAAGGTTTTTTTGAACCTTCATCTGAAGGCTCACTTCTCATGCTTGGTTTCCTTCTCTCTTTTTCTTCTCCTTCCAAAAAACCCCAACCAATTCCCACAGTTTATCTGGGTGCCCCATTGCTGCTGCTGAAAAATTAGCCAAATCACACGAAAAGCAACAAACCCAGTCTGGTGATCCTGCAAAGACCAGCTCCAATTCTGACCGGATACTCAGGTAAGGGGGACAGGAAGGCTCAGCTCCACGTCCCCACACTGCCCCAGCCCTCTGTTCCCCACCACGCTCCCAGGCACAGCCACCACGGCTCCCTCCAGCTGTATCTTAATACTGCTGAGTCCTGTTATTATGATCATAGGTCTCGCCAAGGTGGGGAGATATTTAATTGATGATCCCAGGGAGAGCATTGAGGACAATGAATTGCTTCTGTAGCATCAATTAATGCTGAGGCTACAGGCCAAAGGGTTTTAGCAGTGCAGCAGAAGGCACTTGTGCCGATTGCTCCTCAGCACAAACTGCCAGCGAGGGCTGGTTATTATATCAGCATTATAAGTAGGGTGGGCTCGGGGAGAGGGGGGAGGAGGAGATTTAGGCTACACACAAATCACTCCATGGCAGTTGTGCATTAAAGTCCACCTGCTTTTCTTCCTTACCCGCATGTTTCAGAGGAGAGGAACCTGCCGCTCGTTTCCAAACCAGTCCCATTAATTTTGATACTTTGCCCGTCTCTCTCTTCCTGGGAGAAAGGGCTGTCTCCCATTAAGGATGTCCCTGATAGATGCTGGCTTCCGTAGCTGATGTGATTCATGAGGCTACAGATGGATTGGAATACAGTTGGTTATTTCGCAATGAGAGCAGGATAAAAACCGCGGTGCGAGCCCCGAGCAACCCTCCCACAAAGGCATAGAGCTCTGATTCATTTATTTATTTGCTCCCCAGGACTGCTGAGCACCCTGGTGCTCCAGCTCTCGCTACTTTGGAAAGGCCATTTAGGGCAATTACTTATTTATTTGCAGCGGAGCCCGCGCAGAGCGCTCTGAGCGCGTCACGAGGACGGTCCATGCTCCAAGGAGCTCCCGCTCCAAAGACTCTCTGGTGGAAAGAGGTCACGGGAAGGAGAATAACAATAGGCCATTTATATACAATTTATATGCAAGACAAATTGATTCATGATAGGCAGCCTGTAGCAGCGGGTCTCCAGGAGGGGCTGAGGCAGGGGAGAGGCCCTGGTGCCTCTGCAGTGAACCTGCAGCAGGGAGCTGAGATGAACTGGGCTCCTCCTTTGTGTGCCCCCCTGTGCCATGGGTCCCATGAGGGAGTCATTGCCCAAGTTTGTTCTCTTCTGGAAAGTGCTGCCACACCATAACAGCCTGCAATAACGCTGTGCTGCATGACACTTCGATGTCTGCTTAAAAAGAGGAAAAGAAAAGAGAACAGAAAAAAGGACAGAAAAAATAAAACTGGAGTCTGAGAGATACAAACCAAATGCAGACAAATGCTCTCCCTCAAATGCTGAGGGAGAGCAAAAAGGCTGTCACTGCCTCCTCATCCTCAGTAAGCCTTTAGGAACAAGGTGTAGCTGTGCCCTCACTGTGTCTGGTCCTCTCTCAACCATCACATTGTCAAGGAAAAGAGAAACAATTGCTGTTCATTGTTTCATCCTCAGGCCTATGTGCTTTGTGAAGCAACTGGAGATCCCTCAGTATGGAAGCTACCGGCCCAACATGGTCCCAGCAACCCCCCGGGCCAACTTGGCCAAGGAGCTGGAGAAGTACTCCAAGGTCACCTTCGATTATGCAAGTTTTGATGCTCAGGTTTTTGGCAAACGCATGCTTGCCCCAAAGATTCAGACTAGCGAAACCTCACCTAAAGCCTTTAAATGTAAGTTGGGAGCAGGGAGGGACTTGGGTTTTGCATTTTCTGCCTTTCTCAGCATGTTGCAAGGCTCTTGGGATCGAGGCTTTGGGGTGATGGGAGGCTCTTGGGGCTGAGCTGCTGGACCCTCCTGGAATGGGGAGGGTGAGGTGGGTCCCAGGTGGGCACCTCTGATGGTGAGGGGAGTCCATGGTTATCAGAAAAGCTTTGTTGGAAAAGAGTCTCTTTAGCTTTGGGAAGAACTGTGGTGGGAACATTAACCTGAGTGATGTCTCGAGGTGGGATAAGTTACACAGTTGTCCTCAGTTGGTTCCCATTGCTTTGCAGCTCATATCTATTGATCTGGCTTTCCTCATCTAGCTAAATGGATTACAGTTTTCTTCTCTTCCATCTTATATATGACCCATTCCCCCCATTTGTCTTCCCTGCTGTGCTCTGCTCTCCAGTTCTACCTATCGATCACCCACCTCTATCCTCCAGCTCTTTCCTATCATAGCCACCCACCTCTGCTCTTTTCTGGGGACCTTGCACTGGTTATAACTCTGGGTGTAAATGAAATGGCTGAATAAACCCTGGGGGGCCGGGCCGCCAAGGGCAAGAGGGACACTGCATGGGGACACAGCCCTTGAAATGTGTTATCTGATACCAACTGTGCACCTCAAGACATTTTTTTGAGGGGCAAAACCAAAAATATTTAGGTGGCCAGTTTGTAGAAGTCAGCAGCCTCAAAAGGGCTTTCTGTCTGGCTAATCCCACTTCCACAATCCTGTTTAATCCTGATGCAGCTGCTCTCTAAAAAAATGCTCGTACTTGAAAGCATCCTGGTTGTTGCACTACAATGGGAGCACCCTTTATTACAGTACTAAATCTGTACAGGATCAGACAATGAAATTGGATGGAGGCCAGAGAGCACAACTGCCACTGTCATCCTGGGTTAGGGCTGATGGAAAAGTAATTTGTTTCCCAGTACAAGTGATTCTCTTGCTGAATAGATTGTGTTATTTGCAATATTAGCAAAGAATTTTCAGGGTAATTGTACTGACAAAAATAATTCCAGCAGACCCACTAGGATAATCCTTTCCATTTTTTCTCATCACTTATTTCACTAATTTGCTGATTGCAAGTCTATTAGTGGTAAAAATACTTATGAAATGGAAAAGCATCTCTGAGCCTACGGTGTGAAATTGAAATTGGCATCTCCCGATCCTGGATATTGTCAGGTTGGGTTGGAGGATACTTGCACCCCGCCTCGAAGACATGGATTAAACTGGACAGGAAAACAAGCAGCCAGACACAAGAATAACCATGTGGGCAAACCTCCAATGAGTTAATCAAAGCGACAGGATGAATATGATTGCCAATCATAGCAGGGAAATCTGCTCCTTTCACTGAGAACTTATTTTAAAGAGATCTTCATCCAGAGGGATTTATATTCCCCCGCATGTGTGTGCATAACTCCCATTAATGTCAATATGCATTATATACGCACACAACGAGGAAGAAAGCAGTGCTGGGGAAGATTAGTATTTTATAGTGTCTTACATTACGAGTTTGTAATGGGAATAATGAAATCACTTTGCTCTGTGGCTGTATCAGCTGAGGTTGTCTTGGTTTTGCCAACAATCAGACCAAAGCTTATGACTCGTCCCTGGGTGAGCCTCCCACTGAAGGGGGGGATGGTTCCCCCCCAGAAAGAGCATGGTGGAATGAATTGAGAATTTGAAGATTTTGACAATTGATTCAGAATACAATCCTGTGGCTGTTCTAAATCAGATGATCTCCTGATTTCACTCACTGAAAATACTAAGGTCCCCTAAATGGGATCAGGTTCAAGTTTTAACAGGGAATTATTAGTTATTATTAGGGAAAGTTTTATTGTACATCCACCCTGAGAAACAATTTCACTTCACAGGGTATGAAGAGAAATTGCACCTCCAGGCTGGCTTTGCTGCTGCTGTGACATACAGGAGCAGAGCAGCAGCGTGGCTATGTGCAGTGGTGCAACGAATCCTGTTACTCTGGCATATTTAAATGATATGTCAGCTGTCAGAAAATCCATATTTCACCAGTGTCATCCTTGGAGGCTCATATTTTATGACCATGTTTTTTCCATTAATGTAATTTTATAAATTTAAAGTTTTGAAACATGCTACTAGAAATCTCCCTGTAAGGCAGCCCTGCAGATAAGTTAAGGACAGAGAGAGAACAATAAAAAAAGAGCCAGGAAGCTTCTCTAAGCTTTCTCCTTTAACTGCTTCCACTGAGGAGCAGCTCAGTGAAGAAAAGCACGTGTGTTTCGGGTATTGATGGCAGAGTCAGTTAATGAATTAACCTTTCACACCAAGCACAAGCTGCAGCCAGCACTGCTCCTGTTGCACGTCCCAGGCAACAAACCAGCCCCTGGATTGGGAATAACCCCGGGAACTGCTCATACATTAACCGTGTCACACTGACTTAACCTTTCCCTCCTGCTCATGCCGCTTATACATTAGCCTTGTGTTGTTCCTTCTCTTTTTATTCCAGCCAAACCTTTTCCAAAGGCCTCTTCCCCCAGCCACAGCCCCTCCAGCAGTTACGTGAAGAGCACTTCATCTTCCTCCACAGGCTTTGACTACTCCCACGACGCTGAGGCTGCACACATGGCGGCCACCGCCATCCTCAACCTCTCCACCCGCTGCTGGGAGATGCCCGAGAATCTCAGCACCAAGCAGCAAGAGGCCCCTGGAAAGGTGGGTGAATGTGGCCAGGAACAACTTCCCAGGGGCCAAACCTGAAATTCAGGATGGGAGAAATGCCTTGGTTCAACCTTCCTTTCATTTTGTAAATATAGAGGGAATGCAGGCACTCATCCAAAATCACTCTTTTGGCTCCCCACTTTGGGTTTGGAGGAGGGAATCTTGGCTCTTAGAGTGATGTGGAGGTGCCTTGTGGTTCAAATTACCCATGTGAGATGAGCATCAATCCCAAGTCAAGTCTTGGGTTGAGACTAGATATTAGGAAAAATTTATGATTTGTGATGGTCAAGCCCTGGAACTGGCTGTCCAGAGCAGCGGTGGAGTCACCATCCCTGCAGGAACTTACAGGACATGTGACTGTGGCACTTGGGGACATGGTTTAGTTGTGGGCTTGGCAGTGCTGGGTGAATGTTTGGATTTGATGGTCTCAGAGAGATTTTCCAACCCAAACAATCCTGTAATTCCATGATTCTCAGAGCTGGTTTCAGTTGTTCCCTGATCTGTGTCTGATGCCATTTGCAGTGCCCCAATTGTGTCCAGTCTGATCTCCAGCTGTTTTTCAGAGGAACCCAGATTTTCCCAACGTCCCATGGAGCACTCCCAACCCTGGGCAAATATTTTGGATGCCATGAGGCATCCTAAGCGGCACTAGATGCCTGTGTTCAATGAACTGAATAAAAATGCCACCCTGCTGGTAGTAGAGGAATGCCTTTGCACAACACATTTCTGAAATATTTAGGGAAGAGCAACTCTATTTATTCAGTTCCCCCTACCTGACTGTGGAGAGGATGGGACATCAATACTTGCCCACTGCACTGCAAAAGACAAACAGGGGCAAGATCCCCATGGGGACTTTCTGGCACTGCTAACAGTGATTGTGTTTCCAACCTTTCAGTCCATGGACATTGAGGTGGATGAAAACGGGACTCTGGACTTGAGTATGAACAAACACCGCAAGCGGGAGAGCACCTTCCCCAGCAGCAGCAGCTGCAGCAGTAGTCCCAGCATGAAGTCCCCAGATGTGTCCCAGCGCCAAAACAGCACCAGTGCCACGAGCAGCACCATGACCTCCCCCCAGTCCAGCCAGACCTCCCGCCAGGATGAGTGGGATGGGCCCATTGACTACACTAAACCAAACCGTCAGCGGGAAGAGGAGCCAGAGGAGGTGAGCGGTGGCTCTTGATGCTTGAATGACAGCTCAGGGGACATTAAACACCATGTTGGCTTGCACAGTTGTACTATTTTCCCCAGAGCCCTCAGTTTGTCCTTTGAGCCAAGGAAAGAAATATTCCTGGCTTTGTCAGTGCTGTCAGATATCAGCCAGGGAAAACCAGGCAGGAAGCGGCTGCTCTTGGATCTGTTGGGATTCCCTTCCAAAGGAAGAAGCCACCACTTTGCTTGTCCTGGGTCAGCAGTGTTTTCTTCATTGTAAATCCTGTCTCCTTTGTTGAAGTTCTGCTTCTGGTGATGTTTTTCGGGATGATTTATATCTGCCATTAGCAGCTACAGCCCTGCATGGCACTGACATGAATCCTGCAGGTGGGGAATTCAGCCATGACCCCCAGCTGGGGTGAGAGTTCTGGCTCTGAGAGCATCAGCTGCCTCTCTGCCCATGGGGATGCTGCTGAGGAAGAGTGTGAGGGGATTGCACTGGTCTTCACCCCTTCAAGACCTTGGGAAAGCCACGTGCAAATCCCTTTACAGACGTGGTTTACACATCTCTCCTAAACCCCAGGAAATTACAGGCTGTTGGATCTCTGGGTTGGGTGCCCTGAGGTGTTTGCAGGGGGCTCAGCAGTGCTGGTGATGCTGCACTAACCCTTAGCTGTGATGAACTTGGGGTCCTCTCCCAGCACAGCTCAGCAGCAATGACCACACAACTCTGCCCCTTTCCTTGTAGTCAGAGCCTGCTGCTCACTCTTTTGCCTCCTCGGAAGCTGATGAGCAAGAAGTGTCAGAGGAGAACTTTGAAGAGAGAAAATACCCAGGTGAAGTTACTTTAACCAACTTCAAGCTGAAATTCCTCTCCAAGGACATCAAGAAAGAGCTGCTCACGTAAGTCCTGCCTTCTTGTCCCTTCCTCCAAAATCTATTAATATGTACTTAGCCAGGATGGTTGGAAACAAAATTAGTAAATACATTTTAAAAATAATAACTGTAGCTCCCTTTCTTACTGTGATTGATCTTACTCATCCTCCCACAACAGCTGATCAATGAGACAAAATATGTTCCTACATTACTTTGCAGTGATGAAGGGAACCTGAGAGCTTTGTGCTCTCAGGATTTGTGGACAGGGTTGTGGGAAACACCTTTCAGGGCCAGTTTTTCCTGGTATTTTCCTGCAAGAGTGTTTCTTGCATGATGATGGCACCTACCCAATGTCCTAATCCCCTGTTTTGGGACACTGGCTGATGTTGTGGAACCAGGAGCACCCAAGGGATCTCAGCACCTTCTTGAAGGGGGTGTTGAACACAGGATGTCTCATTGAGAAGACAGGATTTGATGGCTTAGAGCAGTGGTGATATCATCATCATTGTGATATTGCAGGAATACAAAATGTGACCTGAGGCTGCAGCAAGTTTGCTGCTGTGTTGCATTTTGCATTGGAGATGTGACCCAGCTCACATCTGTCTGTCCATCATGTGGGGGGAAGCACAGACCCAGATCTGCCCAGGGCAGGCATCCCAGCTGTTCCTGGCTTCTTTCCTGTGCACCTGACCCTCCCACACATCACACAGGGAGTTGTGGGCACTGTTTTGCTGATCACATCCAACTCACTTGTTATCTGCAGGCAGGAGGCTGAGGGAGCAGCCAGCCAGGGAGATCTGTGGGGGCAGAGCAGCAGCAGCATCTTCCCTAAATGAGCAAAGCTCAGACCAGCTGCCCTACACAAAGCTCTAAAGGGTTTTTAAAAACCCACCAGTGATGTGAACAGCAATTTCTGAGGTAGAGCCCTGAAGTCCTCCTGTGCTTTAATTTTGTTGTGATGGTAGAGAAATTTCCTAAATGGAAAGAGCCCAGGAATAAATAAATGGTGTCGTGGGCAGCCCTGAGACTTTCCTCTCCATTTAATATCCTTGTTCCCCTCTGGCCCAAGGGCTGTAATGAATTAGCTGCAGTTAACTCAGGAGCAGACTCATGAGCAGACTGGCCTGCTGTGTCTGATGTTCTGTGTCTGGGTGCAGTTCTTGTGAGGTGAGGATACAGGTGAGGGGCCCCTGTATCTTTCCACCACCCCCAGGCAGAGCTAGAGGTTACTGTCATTCCCTTTTGGCAGCAGTGTTTGCAAGCCTTTCTTTGCAGCTGTAAGGGCTGGGAGAAAAAAAAAAAATTTCAGAAAGCTGAAATCTGAAGCACCTTATTCAGATCTGAAATGTGAACAAGATGATTCCTGCAGCCAGAGCTTCAGTATGGCAGGAATCACCCAAGCTGGCAGCAGCAGCCTGGGGTGGCCACGTCTGTCAGGCTGTGCCACCCAGCAGGCTGCTGTCAGTCCCCCAGTGCCACCAAGCCCTCCCATCAAGTAAGGGTTTTAAACACTTTCTTTGCCTTTGCCACAATTTTTTCCTCGATTTTTTTTTCCAAATTGTGTTTTTAGGATCTTTATAATCTTTTAGAAGTAAAAAGGGAGGAAGGGGAGGTGAAAGGAAAACAGCTGGTTTATATCCGTGCAAACACAGAATCACACACCAAGATCTGATGGATGGGGCTGGTGTCAGGGGTCTGGCAGCAGGGCTGGACTGAGATGCCCCAGACAGAGCCTGAGGGGGCTCTGCCCGCCCCTGGGGCTTGGGGAACCCGTTCCTTTCCCACACTTATGCTCTGTTGTTGTTGTTGCCCAGTTGCCCAACCCCAGGCTGTGATGGCAGTGGACACATAACGGGGAACTATGCCTCTCACCGCAGGTGGGTTGACACTTTTTCCATGGTTTGAACTTTAAAAACAACTTTTTTTTTTCTTTTGGTATAGTTTGTGACCATGTGGATAGTTTGGTTCTGTTTCCTCCCCCCTTCTGTTGCCCCTCTCCCTCCCCATGCCCCAGCCCTTTTTCTTTTTCCTTTTTCTTTTTTTTTTTCTTTTTTTTTTTTTTTTTTTTTTTTTTGCTTATCCAGATATTCCATCTCTTCTCTTTCAGCCTTTCTGGTTGTCCTCTTGCTGACAAGAGCCTCAGAAACCTCATGGCTGCCCACTCTGCTGACCTCAAGTATGTTTGTGCTCAACTTGGAACTCCTTTATTTTCTTTATTTCCACACTTTTTTCTCTCTTCTCCCTTCCTGCCCCCACACCTCTTGCTCTGCTTTTGCTTTTCCATCCCCTCCCTTCTCCTTTCAAAGAGCTGATCAAAACCTGCCTGCAAGGAGCTCTGGTGGAGTCCAGCTTCCAGCTGCTGCATTGAAGAGGGAACGGCATGGAGGAAGGATAATTTTGGGGAGGGGGCTGATGGCAATGATTGGAAATAACCTGGATACCTGGCAGGTTTCCTCTGGACACTGTAGATGTGTTATTTTCTTTTTCACTTGGCATCTTTTCCCGAGCTCTTGTTGCCTAGTTTGGGCCATAACCCTTTTCATTTAACATTTTTGTCCATCTCAAATAATCCAAAGCCCGGATTTATTTTTGGGAAGAGACACAGCTGGGAGCTCACCGCCAGCACACAGCCAAGCCAACTCTTCTGGAGAACCTGGGCTGCTATTTTTACACTACTTTTTCAGGGGCTGTTTGGGATGTAGTCAGAGAGGTTCCTCTGCATTTCATGATTTGAGAGGGAATGAAAGAGGGAGTGAGCAAATGCTTGGTGAGGCCAGATCCTGAGCCAGTGGTCAAGGGCTCACAGAAATCCAAAATTCCCCATTCCCATTGCTGTTTCTGAAGGGAGGGACCTGTTTTTGACATTCCCATTCAGGTATCATCCTCTGAATCCCATATTCAGCTTTGCTGCTGTCTTCTTCAAACTCCTCCTTTTCAGTAGGAGCTTATTTTTTACAGGTGAGTTTCCCAAATGCTCTCTTAGGTTGCCTTCCATAAAGAAAGGTGAAATTGTATTTATTGGGAACACTGGGGAGATCCCAACCCTCTCCACCCAATCTGCATCTCTGGGGTAAAGCCCACTGTGAATATTTTTCATCATCTCTTTCATGGGCCCTGCCTATCCTCGCAGACTGAGTGTCCTCTGAGTTCTCAGCTTTGCTGAATCCAGTTTTTGGATCATTCAGACACTGAGCTATTCATAACTACAGCTGAGGAGCCTCCACTGAGAGTAAAGCCTCATGAAGGGCTTCACATTGCACAGGTTCTCCACGAAAAAAAACCAAAAGTGCTGTGGCCTGTGTGCAGTCAGGGGCTTCTGGAGCCATAGGTGAGTCAGTGGCAGCCCCAGTGGTCACTGAGGTCATTGGAAAAGTCCCAAATCCCTCTGTGGTGCCTCCTGGACTTCTCTGTGCCCCACCACCAGTGTGGGGGCTGGTGCCAAGAAAAGTGTTAGTTAACCAGCTGCTCCTTATCACAGAGGTGGACAAAGTGGCAGGATTAGTTGATATTAATAGAATTTGCTGGTGGATGGCAAGGACTGCTGTGATTAGTGCTAAGCACACTTAATCAGGCTCTATAGACCATACAATTTGAAAAGACCTCTTCAAAAAACTTTGCTGAACTGGTGTTTCTCCAACAGTTTCAAGGAATGGCCAAGTGATCAGACAATTAGTGTTAAAGATATTAAAAGCTCTCAGGAGCAGTAGCCATTCCCAGTAAGGGCCAGACAAAAAGCAAATGGGCTCATCCCTGAGGCCAAGCATCGTGTCCAGCCTCGCTGTGCAGACCCCTGTTCCCCTCTGGCATCCAATGTCACTGCTTTCTATCAAAATACTGTGTAAAAAAGGAGACTTCTGCCCCCCCAAAATCTTGCTAATATTATTTCCTCAAATACTGCTTATTTTCTGTGTCCTGTTGAGGATGAGAACAGAGGAGGGAGGCAGGGATTTTGAGATGTTATAGATTGCACAGTCAGAGCTTTTCAGAACTCCAGATAAGACCATGCCAGTGTTTCTATTATAAATTCTATTTCAGGGGTTAATATCTCAGATATTAAAAAAAAAATAGCTCCAGGCTGGAACATGCAATAAAAGGTCTCTGTTGGTATGATTTGTCTCTAGATAATTAAAAATAAAAATCAAATTACTTCTCTCTCCTCTTTAAAAATCCTGAAAGGAAGAAAGAGTTTGGTGTTAGTGTTTTCATAATATCCTCCCACCCTTAAGCTAGAACAACAGTGAAAAAGTTTTGCTTTCTACTGTAACAGTGAAGAGCTGGGAAATATCAGAGTCATCTCCCAACCCTGTAATTTCTAAATGAGTTGAAGGATTTGCACCCCCACTGAGGTCCTGCTGGATGTGTTCTGCTCTTACTACACCAGAAACTATGTGCACTTGTGTTTTCCTGGCTCTGAGCCTCCCTGTTACCCCCCTAGGACCAGGACATATCCCTGCTCTCCTACCCAAGGTGAGGCGCCAAATTTTTTTGCCAATGGAGATTATTCAGTGATGTGCAAATACCAAAGTTTCCCTCAGAGCTGCTGCAAAGTGGAGAATTTTGATATTTTCTAAACAAAAAAAGAAGACTTTTAAAAAAGCTGTTTTCCAAGCTGCCAAACTAAAGTCACCTGTGGAAACCTTTGTTCCGTTGATTCTCAGGGGGCAGAGCACCAGTGCAGAATCACAGAATAGTTTGGGTTGGAACCTGCAGTGAGCAGGGACATCTTCAGCTACATCAGGCAGCTCAGAGCCCTGTCCAACTTTAGGGAAAGCATCTGGCCTTTTCCAAGGGCGCTGACCTCAGGGGCTGCCGTGCATCCCTGCCTGTCCCATCATTTCACTGGCACATCCCGGAGACACCAACCCCTGCCCTGCTCAGGGACCAGCCAGTCACTCAAGTGGGGACACCCAGAAGAGAAGAAGGGGAGCTCTGCAAGCTCCTGGATGTGCCCTGAGCTTTGCTCTGCTCGGAAGGAGCAGCCGAGCATCTCCCCGTCGTCCTGCGGCAGCGCCGTGGATTTCCTCCCCACACCCTCTCCCCGGCCTTCTTCACTCGACTCAAAAAGCCCCGGCTAATTGGCAGGCTGGCGTGCACATCCTCTGCACACACTCCTCGCCTCTCTTCCTTGTCCCCATGACAACTTTTATGTCCGCCGCGTCACCTACAGCACTGGGAACGGATCTTTGTGCAGGGGTACTTTACATCCCCTTGCCGTTCTCGCTCTGAGCCTTTAATGATGTGGTGCTTAACTCGGGCCATTATCTCCGTGCCGCTGGGTGGGCTGGCAGCCCCCGCCGGCCTTTGTGCAGGTTTGGGTATTACAGGAGCCATCTCCAGCCTTTGCTGGAGAGCGCGGGAGGCTCCCCTGGGAGCTCGGGATGCAGCTTGGCTCTGGGTAACGCGGCTGCTGAGGATGGAGGGGCAGAGCCTGCACCAAAAGCTGCTGAGGGGTGACCCGGAGATCCCCAGCCCCTCACAGGCTGTCCCCCTGCTGACTCCCTGTCCCCTGCCCATGCTGGTGTGGAAGGAGGGGATCCAGGGCTGATCTAACATTTTTCCTCCCGTTTCTTTGTCATTTTCCATCAGAAGCATTGGCCAGTTTTGTGGACATTCCTGCCATGGGCTGCCCTCACTGAGATTATGCTCCCCAAGTCACCCAAACCTGAGCCAAAACCTTCTGTTGGTGGTGGCCATGGTGGCCCCGCTGTCCAGAGCTGCCAGCTGCTTTTCTGGTTTCTTGTCTCTGCTTGGGTCCATCCTGCTGGCCCTGGATGGCCCCTGCTGTCTCCTTGTGCCTCCCTCAAGATGACAGACACTGTCCTGGAGGGGTGTTTTGGTTGATTATCAGCTCCTGAGCTGTCCCCTTCACGAGGGTGGGGACACAGGCTGTGTCCCCTCATGGGAGAGCAGCTCCCAACATGGCACAGATGTTCCTCTCCAATGTCACACCATGCAGTGCTGCACTGACTTCAGTACCATGGATGTCACAGACCAAACCTTGTCCTTACAGAGGGGGAAGGGGCAGGAAGGAGAAACCTGCTCCTGTGTTGACAGGGCCCAGATTTCTCTTTGAGAAGCTGTCACAGACTGTGGATCCCCTGCTCACATCCCCAGGCTAATCCAAGCCTCCCTTGCCTCTGCAGGTGCCCTACTCCTGGTTGTGATGGCTCTGGTCACATAACAGGAAATTATGCATCGCATAGAAGGTAAGATCTTCCTTAAATTATTTTCTCTCTAGCCTCTTTCTGTGTTGCTTTCTCTCTTTTTTTTTTTTTCTTTTTTTTTTTTCCCTGCAGTGGGCAGAGTTGTAAAGTTCTGAATAAAACATTAATGTTACTGACAACTGAAGCCTATTTTCATCTCTTTAATCTGAATTCTTTTTTTTTTTTTCTGATGTTTCCAGCATCTGATTAGAAGCTCCTTTCAACAGAATAAAAGACAAAGGGTCAGATTTTAGCTGATGCAATGTTCCTGTTAATATTGCTACCTATTTATGACTTCTATTATCACTTTAGAACATTAATAGCTTAGATCTGAGCCTTCTGTTTCAACAATTCCATTAAACATTGCAGGCTGTTAGCAGATATCTTCTTATCTAGACACCATTAATTACTGTCCATCTCCCTCAATTTTTTACTATTTTTTTATCGTTCTGACTTCTCCTCGTGATGTGAAGCTGAAAAACGAGAGAGATCAAAAACACTGTGCCAAATTCAAGGGAAAGATGAGTGAAGTGGGGGAATAGCAAATGCAGAGACTCTGCCAGTGAGACAGGCCTTTCTTCTCTTTTTAACCACAGTCTGTCAGGCTGCCCTCGTGCCAAGAAAAGTGGGATCAAGATCACCCCGACAAAGGATGATAAAGAAGACCCAGAGCTGATGAAGTAAGTCTGGAAATAACTCCTGAGCAGAGCTTGTCACTCACTTGTGTGACACTTCACCTCACACAGATTTATGTGGGTGATCAGCACCCACCCCACATCCCCCCTCGCTCACACTGCTTTGAGCATCCTCTCCCAAAGCTCTTTGCTGTGTTTTGGTGCTGCAATTTTGATATTTGTTAGAAAAATGGAGTGGTGGGGAGGCAATGGTGTAGTTTTCTTGCTGATGTGAAAGGTAGGTTGGTAGGGCACAGTTTCTCTGCTACCTGTACTTCATATAATTCCTGGAAAACCATACCAATGTTTTAAATGAAGGTAAAATCTGACAATCAATCCAAACATTGCAGATTTTTGGGAAGCAATGGGCAGACAAGGGCTGATGGACTGGCTTAACTGCCAGGAGCACAGCAGAAGTAGGAATTATCCAGCACTGAGTTGGGTCAGGATCTGGTAACCCTGAATAAACTGTGCTTTGTGGAGTCTTTGCCAGGGCAGAATATTTGAAGTGAACTGAAAAAAAACCTGTCTCTGCTGCCTCAGGCTGAGGTTTTCAAAACATCCCAGGGGGTTTATTCCTGTGGGGAATAGAGATTTGAAATTGCTGAGTCCACCTCAGGAGTTTTCATGAGCTGTGAAATCCATTTGTCCTGACTTTTAGCAAGTCTGAGCATCACAGGCTCAGCATGTGGGGTCTGGCATCTGTATCTCCTTACACAGCTACAGGACATGAAAGGCAACACTGACACCAGGACCCTATTTTTTTTTTTTTAATTTTTTTTTTTTTGTTACCTCACAGCATCTCCAGCCTTTCTGAAGCCTATACACCTCCCAGCAAGTGCAGGTGGAAGGGGGTAAAAAGAAACATGGAAAAAAATTATCACCCACTTCCAAGAGTTTCTGGTTGCCCATGAGTGCTGGCATATCTGTCCAAACCCCTTTGCCTCAGCAGACTGTCTCCAAATGGATCTTTTAAAAAATATTTTACTCTCAGGGCAGGTCTTGCTCTCACAGAGGAGCAGGGGTGGATATCTCCTTGTGCCCAGGTTTTGGCCTGGAGCAGAGGCTGAGCCAAAGCAGGACCCAGCAGGGATGGAAGAACCCTGTGGGGGCCGTGGGAAGCTGGGATGTGCCTGCTGGGGGGGAAGGACCTTTCAGAAAAGATGATATTTGAGCCATCTGCTCTGTTCTTCCTCCTCAGTCTACAGGAAGGAAAGCCTCCCAGTTAAATGAGCCGTGTGATAATTAGCAGGAGTTAGCAGAGTTTATTAAAAATTAAGCAACCTACTTGAGAATCTGCAGGAAAAAAGCCTCTTTTGGCTCAAATACACTGAGTTGCTGGTGGTGTTGCAATGCTGTGCCATTAGCCAGGGGCACAGGGAAGGAAAGGGCAGGCAGCAAACTGGAGATGTGCAACTGCTGGCTGTTGTACCTCTGCTCTCAGCAGTTGGGAGGTCACCCCTCTCCATGGTTTGCCCAGGGACACGTGCCCTGTGGGGCTGGGGAAGCTGTGGTTTTGTTCATTTGTGCTTTCACCATGCAGGGCAGGACAGGGCAGGAATGTGCCCAGCACTTTCCCCAGTGTGGTTCCTCTGCACACAAATCACTTCCCAGTGCAAGGAGAAAGGAGTTTCCATGTGGCTGGTTTGTTATGGGGAACATGGGGAGAGCTGGCAGAGTGAGGGTCCCCACCAGCATCCTCACCAGGGGCTGGGTTGCTCCTAGTCCACCCTAAAGATGCAAACATTGGGAGGAAAACGTTTCAAGAAATAATCTAATTGTTTGGGTTGGAAGGGATCTTAAATCTCACCTCATTCCAACCCTCTGCCATGGGGTGGGACACCTTCCACTAGACCAGATTTCTCAAAGACCTGCCCAGTCTGGCCTTGGACACATCCAGGGGTGGGGCATCTATAGATTCTCTAGGTTCCAGGCTCCAAATGGGGTTGGAGCATCACCAGAGCTGGATTTTCTGTCTCCTAGAAAGCTGGTGCCATCCACCCCCAGACAGGTCTTGGTGGAATCATGGGCATGGGTGCAGGAAATGGGGGATGGGCTGTGAGGGTGTCTGCAGCAGCAGGAGGTGAAGGCATTCCCTAACATCCCATGGCCCAGACAGCAACCCCTCCTCTTACAGTACACCCAGGAGAAGGGTGAAATTCCTCAGAAAACTCCTCTGAGATGTGCAAAACAACGTGGCACAACAATCCCTGGCTGGTGGCTGTGGAAGTGTTTGTCCCACCACCCACAGCAAGGTGTGCCTGGTGTGGGTTTATCTTAAGCAGCTTTGGCTCTAAATCCTTCCTCTGTCTGCACCGAGCTCCTCCTGGAACCTGGCCGAGTTTTGCACATCATCACCGAGGAGAAAGTCATTTAGTCCCCGTTGTTTGTGCTGTTCATCCTTCAAGTAATTTGCTGCAGATGTGATTGAACAGATCACCTCAACCTTCAGCCCAGCCCACAGAGCAGAGGCATCCACAGGTGTCTAATTGATCAAACGCTACTGGTGCTCCCATTAAATAATAATAATGTAAAAAAAAAAAAATTAAAATATGTCCAAGACAGCTGTTTTGCACAATAAGGCTCTGGTTTATTTTTTAACAATGAAAATGTAATAAAAGTTAAATTAACGGTGTAAAATATGTAATGGTTGGGCTGTAACTGCTGCATATGAAATACTGGGGTTTGTCTCTTTCTCTCTGGCTCTTCCCCCCCTCTCCCCCTTCTCCTTTTCCTCCTGAGGATTCAGTAATTTGCTCGTGATCATATAAAAGCAATGATGTTATGAATTTACTGAGGATCCTGCTGGCAGGGATATTATAAGTGAATTGTGCTGCATTTGCAGCTGATTAAAATCGAGATCAGCATTTTTCAAATTATCTTGGGAAAAGGCTGGGTGTAGGGCCCCCCCTTTTGCTGTCATCTCCCTTTTGTGTGGAATGTAAACAATCAGGGCAATAATTTCTGCGGTGAAACGCAGCGTGCGAATTTCAGGAGCAGCTCCACGAAGGCTTTTACTGGAGAGCCTCAAAGTCCCTAATTGCTTCCAAACTGATGACATGGGGGTTATTTTTGTCATTTCTTACCTCCTTCCACCTCCCCTATTTTTGAGTAACCTCCCTCGAGTAATAAACTTTTAACTGTATTTATAATTGACAAGCATTTTTAAAACAAATGCAAACCACAGCAGAAACCCTGATAGATACACTGGGCTTGTAGGATGGCTGGATTTAGGGAGAATGCCATTAGGTGAGGAGGGAGGAAAGAGGTGCCTTTAGAGAGCCACTCGTGTGCTTGGCAGTAGCACAAGCTGTGCTGGTGCTTCCTCAGGGCTCCTCACAGCCCCTGTGTGTTTCAGCTGGCCATAAAGAGGCTGAGGTCTGGTAAGGGCAGAGCTCATGTGCTGCCTTGAGGATAATTCCCACTTTATCCTCTGGAGAGTGCGGGTTGATCTCCCCAGGGAAGCAAGATGTGAACCAGGAGGAGGAGGCAAGTGAAGCCATGCCATGGCTGCAGGGTGAGTGATGGCCCAGTGATTGCTCCTGTCTGATGGGGTGCAGGCTCAGAAACCCCTTGGATGCCCTCCTGGCAGGAACAGGGCTGTAGCTCTTCGTGCACAGCCAGAACAGCTCCTGGCTCAGGGACTGGCTCCTGGGGAGGGCTGTGTCCCCAAAGGCACAGACAGTGCTCCTGTGCTGTGTTGATTTGCTGGTACAGGGTGATAAGAGATGAGCCTGGGTTCATCAGCAGTGACACAGGGCAGAGCCAGCAGTACGTGTGTGACAGTTCAGAGTGAGTGTCAGCCTTGGGGTACATCAGCATCCCATGTCAGACAGCCCAACCTCCCATTTCTGTCCCATGTGAGGCACTAAATACCTGGTTTCTGACACCACTGGGACCTACTTTTACTGCTTGTGATGTGACCTCCACAGACTTCCCTCCTGTAGAACTCTCCTTGATTCTCTTTGGCTCTTTCCAAGGAGCAGTCACAACTCTTAATTTCCCATCTGCTATTTCCATCAGCCAAGTATCTCTCCTGTAAACCCCAGACGAGACCCAAATGCAAATGCTCTCTTCCCAGGCTTCCTCATCCCTGCTCATCAATAATTCCCTTGTGCCTTTATTCCTTCCTTCTGTTCCTCCTCTGGGTTGCTGTGCTGTAACTCTGGGTGGTTCCCCGTGTGCAGGTGTCCGCATCCCTGCTCATCAGTAATTCCCTTACACCTTTATTCCTTCCTCCTGTTCCTCCTCTGCTTTGCCATGTAACTCTGGGTGGTTCCCTGTGCCCAGGCTTCCTCATCCCTGTTCATCAGTAATTCCCTTACACCTTTATTCCTTCCTCCTGTTCCTCCTCTGCTTTGCCATGTAACTCTGGGTGGTTCCCCGTGTGCAGGTGTCCGGTTCCGGGCTGCGTTGGGCTGGGACACATCAGCGGCAAGTACGCGTCGCACCGGAGCGCCTCCGGCTGTCCCCTGGCAGCCCGCAGGCAGAAGGAAGGGTCCCTCAATGGCTCCTCCTTTTCCTGGAAGTCCTTGAAGAACGAAGGCCCGACCTGCCCTACCCCAGGCTGTGACGGATCTGGCCACGCCAACGGGAGCTTCCTCACTCACAGGAGGTAAATCCTGGTGTGAGCGTGAGGATTTTGCTGTGGATGAACCTGCCTGCCCCAAGGTGCTGCTTGAGCAGTGTTCAACTCCTCATGCAAGGCTCAAGAACTGCTGCTTTTGATGCTGAGTTCAGTCAGGTTGAAGTTTATAGAACAGAGGAAATGTGTGGTTGTTTTAATAGTCACAGAATCACAGAAAGGTTTGGGTTGGAAGGGACCTTAAAGATCATCTCATTCCAACCCCCTGCCACAGGCAGGGACGCCTTCCACTATCCCAGATTGCTCCAAGCCCTGTCCAGCCTGGCATTGGACACTTCCAGTCATAGCTTCTCTGGGGAACTCTGGCCACACCACTCTCACAGGGAAGAATTTCTTCCTAACCTCTAATCTAAATCTCGATTTGCATGCTTGAACAGAATTTGAACTCCAGAAACAGGAGTTTGGTGCCCAAGACAACCAGACTCATCTCATCCTGCTCACCTGGCACACCTCCTCTTTTAGGAAGCAATGTGTTTTTAATCTTTGCTTAAAGAAAATTGCTCTTGCTTTGTAAGTGGGGCATTTTGTGGCATTATTCATAAAGCAATTTCCCCTGTACCATAAAAAGCTTTTAGAAGAACTGTCTCGCAGCTTGAATTCCACCAAATGGCACATGCTCTTACATTGGGAATGTAAGCACCTATAAATACTGAGAATTTATGAAACCCATTTTTACTTGTTTTTCAGTTTATCAGGGTGTCCAAGAGCTACTTTTGCTGGGAAGAAAGGAAAACTCTCAGGGGATGAAATTCTCAACACAAAGTTCAAGACCAGTGATGGTAAGATTTTTCACTCCTCTGCCTTGCAGGTGTGTCAGGGTTTTGAGTCCATAGATATTTCTCTTTTTAGACTGGGGAGTTTTCAGCTGAAATCTGGGCACAGATTTCAAGGACATCATGTACTTTGAAGACCCATTCCTTGTGTTTTCTGGGTGTTTGTGGTGGCATGGTGCCAGTCTCACTCCTTGAGTCACACATTTTAAGGGAGCAACAATAAAAAAGGCAAAAGAAGTAACGCTGAAATTCAGATTTTTCTTTTAATAAATTCACTGGCATTTTTACAAATCCCTTGCAGTCATTCAGCATTTTTCACCTATTCAGGGCTTTTAATACTGAGATATTTCTGGATCTGGAATTTTGTTAGCAATGGCACTTTGCATTTCCAGTGCTATTACGGAGCTTTCTGTGGTATTTGACAAGGTTCAAGCATTAAACTTGATAGTTTGGAACCTATAAATACCTGCACTCCTCTAGAAATATTGCTTTATTTTATGGGCCTCATAATTTCTCATCAAGACATGCATTAGTTTTTTAAATGGCATCATTCCAAACTCAGGATGGATGAGGGTGACCTGATTGTTCAGGACAATCAACCTTGCCAGGTGTGGGGATGTGTTGGACTCCAACTGCTCTGCTGTCCTTTGCTTTTGCATTTACATATTGACCTGTTCAAGTATCATTGAACTGTGATAATAAAAATATTAATTATTTAAAAAATAATTAAAAAAAAAAAAAAAAGCCAGGTGAGAGGTACATCCTGTTTTGAGGCTGTAAAAGCCAAGGTGAGGACGGGGCAGGCAGGATGGGCTCAGCAGAAAGCCCAGCACTTTTGCTTTTCCCAAGAGCATTTGCTGACTGCCCATGACCTTCCTTCCTGCAGTTCTGGAGAATGATGAGGAGATCAAGCAGCTGAACAAGGAGATCAGTGAGCTGAACGAGTCCAACTCGGAGATGGAAGCAGCCATGGTCAAACTCCAGTCCCAGGTTGGTGTCCTTGGCCATGCATTCAAGCCCAGGGGCGCAGGGTGTTGGTGGGTGCCACTGGTGAGTGCTGGTAACCCTGCTGTGCTCCTTCCTCCACAGATCTCCACCATGGAGAAGAATCTGAAGAACATTGAGGAGGAAAACAAAATCATAGAGGAGCAAAATGAAGCCCTGTTCCTGGAGCTCTCAGGGTTGAGCCAGGCTCTCATCCAAAGTCTTGCCAATATCCGCCTTCCACACATGGTAGGAAACTTTGACAGTGCTCAGCCCAAGCTGGTGTCATTGAGAGAGCTGTGCCAAACCCAATTCATGAGTCTTCACGATTAAAAAGTGGGAGAGTTTCTTTCCATACACCTATGTGTCCTTTATGAGATCAGTACTTTTCCCTTATCTCTGAAGCTTGCATTATATCTCCCTTTTGTTGTCATTTTCTGCTGATCTCCCTTTGTACCTATTGTTCTGTCTCATTACATCTGGGAGCACTATCACAAAATAGGAAACTTTATCAAGGGCACCCAGTGCCTTTTAGGCTAAGACAGCACAAGCAGAGATCAGGAGGGATTGGATTTCAACGTCAGAAAGATCTTAGAGCTCCTATTATAATGCAGGTAGTTTCAATTCAGTTTTGAATAGCTGGCAGCTAAAGAATAGCATTCTTAAAGAGAGTGTATTTTGTTTAATTTAACAAGGTCTAACAGCCCACAGCATGTTACCATAGAGTTACTGAGGAATGAAAAGACTGCATTAAAATGGTAAAACCACAAAAGGCTATTAATTACCTTCTCTCTATTCCCAGGAATGTAATTACTGTTGTCAAAACCAGGTGTGGGGAGGTGGGGCTGGTGTTGTTGAGGAAGCTGTCCTCTTACAACTCATAAAGGCCATTGCAATGATCAGAGGAATGAGCTTTTGATTTATTTTTTCTACCATTCTCCTTTTTTTTTTTTTTGGGAATCCTTTTCATTGGGGTTTGTATTTAAATTCAGGCTGGTTGGAGAGAAGCCACCCTCCAGCAGAGCAGTTTTGGATAGTATTCACCCAGCTGCCTAACTGGCAGAAAACCACTCACCGAGAGCTTTTTTGTAAAGTGTTTGACGCATAAAGGTCAAATAAACTGTTCAGCAAATATTTTTTCAAGGTTTTGGGCAACTCTAATTAAATGATGCCCATGAGACTTTTATGCTCATTTTATTCCTGTTCTTTTTCTTTTTCTCCCTCTTTTTTTCCCCCCATTGAGCCCAAGTTAGGTACTTGCAATTCCCCTCAAAAGCAGAAGCTGTATTGCAGCAGAGAGCTGGGCTGGGCAGCTGTGAGCCCAAGGTGACCCAGCTTTGCCTTTGGTTCCCCCTGTGATGTTTCAGCAGTCCTGTTGTCCCCCAGCCCTTCATTTCCATGCCTTAATTCAGCCTCCAGCCTGTCAGGCTGCCTGCACACACTAAACCTGATGCTGTTAATAGCTCCACAAGGCCAGTGCATAAAATTAAGGACCTGGTTAAGATCCGGTGGGATTAGGGTGATGATGAGATTCCTGTAGATGCAGCACTGCACACAAAAAGGCTTTGATGTGGAGACCTTTGGCTGGCTGTACTTACAGAGAAACATGGAATGGCTTGGGTCAGAAGGGACCTCAAAACTCACGCTGTCCCAGCCCTCTGCCATGGGTAAGGACACCTTCCACTAGACCAGGTTTCTCCTAGCCTGGCCTTGAGCACTTTCAGGAATCCACAACTCCGGGCACTAAAATATGCAGAAAATTGATTGCAAAGGCTCCCATCCTCTTCCTGCTCTTCTCCTAATGCTTTTATTTGGCCTTTTTTTTTTTTTTTTTTTTTGGCTGCAGGAGCCAATTAGTGAGCAGAACTTTGATGCCTACGTGAACACGCTGACAGACATGTACACCAACCAGGAGTGCTACCAGAACCCCGAGAACAAGGACCTGCTGGAGAGCATCAAGCAAGCTGTCAAGGGCATCCAGGTGTAGTACCGTGGGATGGAGAGCAGCAAGCAAACAGACTGTAAGATGGAACTTCCCCTCCAAGTATTCAGGTTTACAAGTTAGAAAACTTGTTTAATGAATGAAAAAAAAAAAGAAAAAAAAAAAAAAGAAAAGAAAGGACCAAAATGTAACCAAGAGGCCATTTCTGAGACATGGAACTGATCAAACTCAATGTTCTTGTTTACTTAACTGTGGACCTTCTTGAGAAAAGTGGGATTTTTTTCTACCTGGACCACGAGGTAGATCAGGACAGAAGGTTAAATTCTCCAGTAGGCTGTTGGGCTTGGTAGCAGGCAAAGAGCAAGCATCTTCCATGAGTTGCTTGCCCTTGCAGAATTGATCCAAGGGTTAAAATGTTACAAGAACAGGGTCTTGTCTTACAAGACTAGTGTATGACTGGCTTAAACCCTCATGTTGTCTATGGTCGTATGTCCAGATCACCTACTCACACATGAGTTATGTTCTATGTTGCTACAAGTGCTGGAGCTGCAAGCTACCTGTAAATCTGAACCTGTGCTGGGCCTCCCAACCCCGAAGTGTTCAGATATCCACTGGGCATGGGAACTCTGAAGTATTATAAAGTAGCTTATTTTTATTTTCTGAAAGAAATCTGAAGAGCAGTTCTGGATCTCCAGTGGAAAGCGCAATGGAAAAAAGGTTCTCAGGGAAGCTTTTGGAGTTTGCAACTACAGTATTCCTTTGTCTGTCTTAAATATGAGAGTAGCTATTATGAATAGGCCAATTCCAGATATTTCAAACAGAAGAATTTCTTTAATGTGTCATGGTCCGGTGTATATGATTTTTTGGAAATCTGTTTGATGACAGTTCTGGTTCTTTTCATTATTGTGATCATCCCTACAGTGGCGCAGTACTGCCAGTCCAGAGATCATACATCAATGCCAGAGAACGGCTGAGATTGCAATGAGCAAAACAAAACAAATCAAATCAAAAAGAAGCAAAAACCAACAAAAAGAGAGATGTTAATTGATGGCCAGCAAAGTGCTTACTGTGAACCAGGAGTTGATTTCTTACCCGTATCCACAGGGCAATGAGGATGGTTTGGTTCAGTGTTCTAGGATTTGCGTGAAATCACAGCGCGAGCGCCATTCTGCAGCAACAAAAAAAGGGAAAAAAGGAAAACAAAGAAGAGGATTCAAGTATCGGGAATTTTTCCAAAGAAGCAGTTGTAAGCAGCTGGGGACACGCAGCCCTCTGTGCACTTAGAGAACAACTCTATGAATGTCTTTGGGGCGCTGCCCTGCAGCACTGCTCCATGGCCAGGGCCGGCTGTCACCCCACGGGGCTGCTCCCCACCTTCGCTCCCATCCAGAGCTCGCTTCCTTCTCCAAACACTCCAGTAGGGAAAAACCCGCTGAGGGTCCCCAGCCTGGGGGGCACATCCCACATCCCACACCCTGCACCTCTCCCAGCCGTGGGGCAGGCAGAGCTGCGGAGGAGCTTGTTGACCCCAACAAAAGGCAAGAGTGTGGTGTCATTTCGAGCCGAACCCCGCAGATATTTAGGGTACAATTCCGCATTTGGAGAAGTCAGTGGAAAGTCCCAGTGACCACCATGGCCACTGGATCTGGCCTGGAAGCCTGTGAGTGGCTTGACTGGAGTTGCTCCCTGTGTTAGGTTCCATAGGGCAGTTGGCCTGGGTGGGCTTGCTCCCATACTTAAGTGTTTGCAGGATCAGACTCCACGAGTTCACTTAATTTAGAACCCATTCCAAGTGCAAAAATACAAAAAAAAAAAAAAAAAAGAAAAAAAAAAGAAAAAAGAAAAGTATAAAATTTGAGGTGTTAAAAACACAATGTTCTTAACATGTAAATAGAGTCCAAATTGATTGTGACTGCAATTCAGTTAGTATTTAAAAGTAGAGAAATTGCACTTACTGGAAGAAAGAGAAGAAAAAAAAAAGTAGTTAGTTTAATTATCCTGTAAATTATTTAATTTTGGCAAGATGTATGTAATTTATATTTACAACACCTTATGTTAACTTTTTGCTATTTATTTAACTTTTTTATTTATTAATTTTATACTTATTTTAAACTGGACACTGCACCATAGAAATGAAGATAAAAGAAGCAAAAAAAAAGTTAAAAATTAAAACTTTTGACCATAAAATATGATATTCCAAAAAAAAAGAAAAAAAAGAAAAAACCCTATCTACAACTCCTACTTGTAATTTTGATGCAACCAAGTTATTTTTTATATATTTTGTTATTTATTCTTTTAATGATGGGAATTTTTTTAAAGATATTTTATAACTGAGACATTTTGATAATTTTTTGGTTTGTTTTTTTGTGGGGGCAGGGGCACTGGGGGGAAGAGAGACTTTTTCAGTTTTTCTTTTCTTTTTCATTCATATTGTTTCAGGCACTGACAACAGGAAATGAAAATTCTGTATTTATTATTTATTTAATATTTAAGTCGGGAAAAAAATGAACTGTGCTCTTGTTGTATATTTATTTTGTTGTTTGTGTGTTGGTTATGTGATGACTGAGTACTTGTTTATGTGAAGGAATACTGTTAATATTTAAATAATAAAGAGTCACATTGAAAGTTATAGCAGGCTACATGTTATTCTGTGAAAACGAATACTGTGATCTACTTTCCTCAGGAAATGTATTTTGCAGACAGAACTTCCTTATGTACTGGCAGGGTTATTTCATAATAAAACCCAGTTCTGTTTGTGACTTTAGTTCCTATGGTCTTTCTTTGAGCTGCTGCCAGTGTGTCCCACTGGGCTTTGTCCTTGTCCTGCACTGTGGCTTGGGGGTGGTCAGTGTGTTCCTGCCAACCTGAAGTTCTAGCCATGGACTGTGCACCTCCCACCTGGCTCTTCCCACCTCCTAAACTGGGGGATTTCAGGGGAATTTAGGTTTGGTATCACTGGGGGATTTCAGGGGAATTTAGGTTTGGTATCTCCCAAGGCTTTGGAGAAAAGGAGCTCCCACCATCCAGCCAAGCAGGGGCTTAAAATCCTGCTAGTGCTGTGATGGGAAACATAAGTCCCATGAAGGCTGGAGGCAGAATTCCTCTGGGCAGAACTTGCCCTCTGCACCCTCAGTGCTCCACATCCCCAGGAGTGTGGGAGCACCTTTGCTATGGAGATAAGCTGAGAGAGCTGGGGAAGAGGAGAGGAGAGGAGAGGAGAGGAGAGGAGAGGAGAGGAGAGGAGAGGAGAGGAGAGGAGAGGAGAGGAGA
>VZUI01059245.1:0-67354 GCA_013401135.1 Cettia cetti
TGTTGTCTATTTGGACTTCAGCAAGGCCTTTGACACTGTCTCCCACAGCACACTCCTGGAAAAGCTGGCAGCCCGTGGCTTGGACAGGAGCACTCTTTGCTGGGTTAGGAACTGGCTGCAGGCTGGGCCCAGAGAGTGCTGGTGAACAGTGCTGCATCCAGCTGGGAACAGTCACCAGTGGTGTCCCTCAGGGGTCTGTGCTGGGGCCAGCTCTGTTCAATGTTTTTATTGATTACATGGATGAGGGTATTGAGGCTTTCATTAGTAAATTTGCAGATGACACTAAGCTGGGAGCATGTGTCGATCTGTTGGAGGGACAGAGGGCTTTGCAGAGAGACCTGGAACGGTTGGACAAATGGGCAGAGTCTAACAAGATGCAGTTTAATAAGTCCAAGTGCTGAGTCCTGCACTTTGGCCACAACAACCCCCTGCAACGTTATAGGCTGGGGACGGTGTGGCTGGACAGTGCCCAGGCAGAAAGGGACTGGGGGTTCTGGTCAACAACCGGCTGAACATGAGCCAGCAGTGTGCCCTGGTGGCCAAGAAGGCCAAGGGCATCCTGGCCTGTATCAGGAATGGTGTGGCCAGCAGGAGCAGGGAGGTCATTCTTCCCCTGTACTGGGCACTGGTCAGGCCACACCTTGAGTGCTGTGTCCAGTTCTGGGCCCCTCAGTTTGGGAAGGACATTGAGACGCTCGAGCGTGTCCAGAGGAGGCAACGAGGCTGGTGAGGGGCTTGGAAGACAAGCCATATGAAGAAAGACTGATGGAACTCGGGTTGTTTAGCCTGGAGGAGACTCAGCTGTGACCTCATCACTCTCTACAACTTCCTGAAGGGGGGTTGTGGTCAGCTGGGGGTTGGTCTCTTTTTCCGGCCAACAATGGACAGAACGAGAGGACACAGACTCAAGCTGCATCAAGGGAAATACAGGTTGGACATAAGGAAAAAGTTTTTTACAGAAAGAGTGATAAAGTACTGGACTGGCCTGCCTGGAGAGGTGGTGGAGTCACCATCCCTGGACATATTTAAAAAAAGACTGGATGTGGCACTTGGTGCCATGGTCTAGTTGAGGTATTAGTGCATGGGTTGGGCTCGATGATCTTGAAGGTCTCTTCCAACCTGGAAAATTCTGTGATTCTGTGACTCTGTGATTCAGGGGACAGTAGTTTTCAAAATACTAATTGTGCCTTGAATTGTATTATTAGACTATATTCCAACAAATCAAACAGTATTTAACAAGTAACTTTTATTATCTCATTAATATACACTTAAACTTGATTGAATACAGTCTAAGTACAACACATACTCTTGCTCCAATAGGATAAACTGAATTCTTTAGAATGAAAGATGAAATGGGCAGCATGATGTGTAGTCCTACTAGTGAAAGAAAATAGTCTATTGCTTCAGGGTTCCCTACTCTGTCACCTCAGTGTACAAGAGCTTGTGCTTATGATGTGCATTTTTCTTCCCATCATCCTGGTAAAACTAGAAATGCAACTGTCTTGTCACATGTTGGTGTTACTGTCAGTTCTGCAACTGATGGAATATCCACCATGCTACTGTGATATGTGTAGATACTGTGTGTATCTGTACATTATAATACCAAAATACAGGCTGATACTTGAACTACTGATGTTAATGTGCTGTTAAAACTATGTAACTTGCCTTGCTGTTCAGATTCGCTCTTGATAGTTCAATGGTACCATTGTAGCTATCTTTAAGGAAAAACAAGCAAAGCCCTTGGATGTGTGATTTCTCTCTACAAGTGTTATGATTATTAAGGTTTCCCTGTTAAAGACCTGCTTTAAGTCAAATTTAAAAAATTAGTCTTCTGAGGGCAGTAGGGCTCAAGAGGGTGGTAATATCACATGCTGGTTTATTGCACAGGGTCAGCGGTTCAAGTTCGCCACAGCTCATTGTCTAAACACATTAAAGAAAATGGAGTGTCTCTGCTCTGCCAGCTAACTCATAAAATATGCATCCACCTCACCATAGCTGCTAATTGTCTCCTCCTGGTTGTCAAACTCAGTGGAGAGGCTGAGAGGTGAGGGAGACTATGAAAAATGAATTACACTCCCCTGCTTGTAACAATCTCATTAAAGCATGTTAGTCAGGAATTAGGTGTATGGAGGGGATTGAAATCCTTCGCCATTGTTGCCTTTACACCAGCAGTCAGTATTAGTCTCTTGATTTGTTAGACTGGTTCGCCTGTAGGTGTACTATGTTAAATAAATATAAATATATTTCTTTTCCTATGGAAGACAACTAGTTCATGTGAATAACTGAATGGTGGTACGCTGAAATCAAGCATAAATGAAGTGTTTGTCCACATGACTGAGCAGTGGTGCAGGTTCTGGAATCTTGTGGTCAGTGTGGGTGAGGAAAACCCTCAGAGGCAAATATTGACATTAATGGTGTGAGGTTTCAGTGTTCTGCCCCACAACAAAAGAAATGCTTTCCTAATTACTCTGGTTTCAGACCAGACAAACAAGGTTCATCCTATTACAGCAAAACTAAATATTTGGGATCAGTTTGTGGCAGGCCTGAGTAGGAAAAATATTGTTGTAAGAATGGAACAGAATAGTGCCATACTGGTCAAACAAAAGGTTTGACCAGTATGGCACAAAACAGTACTCTGTTTTTAGCTGTAACAGTACAAGGTGTTTTATAAATGAACAAGAACGGAGTGAACATTTAGTACTTTTTATTCCTGTTACTTTCCAAACCTCTGATTTCTTTTTCTGATGACTCTTATTTTTAGTGCATTTCCTAATCCCTAATGATTAAAAAAAAACACAAACCAGTTCTCTATTTGGCACACATAGATGTCTAGCATCCAGTTTGGCTTCTTTTGTCCAGAAGTTTCATGGATGTGCTACCTGTATTGAATCACATCTTTCTTTGCTTTGGACATGGTTCCTAGGATCCTTGTTTGGTTCCCATTACTTCTTGTGGTGGAAGAGACCAGGAACACTTAGTCTTAATACATCTTCTTTGTATATCTCTTATGATTTATGAATCAAACCCCTCCCAGGCCATTTTTTCCCAGACTGACAGTACTTTAAAGAGAGGTTTTGACACATATAAGCAGATCTCAGATCCTGTTTAGTTTCTCTCATTCACTCTTTGTTGCATGCTCTCTGTGTCCTCTGCCTCTCTGCAACTGCATCCTGTGAGATGAGGTGAGAGGGTTTGAAGCACCAAATACAAAGCCTTGACTTTTGCTTCACCACTGAGGGTTAAAACTATTGAATATCTACCAAGCAGCCTATACTTGAACACTTTTCTCCCTGGGTAGATGGGTTATTCCATTAGTATTTTAGGCAGGCTGGGATTATTTTCTAACTGGACCTCTGCATGCATTTCCATAATCAAATTGATGCAGGCACTGGTTTGGAAGGCAAAGTCTCGGAATCCTGATGTGACTGCTAAGCTAAGCAGAAGTGAGCTGACACTGAGATTCCTGAACTTTCAGTCACAAGCAGGTTTTTGTGGCTTGGCACTGGGGGAAGCAGTGAGAAGAGTGCCAAAGGTTTGGGGGCACTGGAGGCACTCAAGGCTCCTGCCTACTGCATTATGAAATGGCCCAGATAAATCTGTCTCTTTGGTAGGAGTTTTGCAGACAGGAACAGCTTATTGTTTTGCCTGAATGGTGAAGAAAAGCAGGAGACTGGGAGTCAAGTTTCTTCATTTCTTCTGTGACTTTTTGCCATGACTTGAGTAACCTGGGACAGATTACTTCCCTCCTCTTTGCACCTTATTTTCTGAGTCTAGTTGACGCATATTTACAAACATACAGAGCTTTTACAGTAGTACCGTGATAGGCAAGCAAAAACCAGAGATACTAGATTGCTAAGCAAAAGGAGAAAAAACAATATTTAGGTGTAGAGCACCTAACTGCACCTTCATATGCAATGTCCTGTCCTTGGTGTTTCAGAGCTGCTATATAGGTTTATTTTTTTTGTTTTTGTTTTTGATGAAAAGACAGAATACATCACGTCAGGAACTGGAAAAGCTTCCCTTTATTTCAAAGAAATTAACATTGCTGGTTATTCCTCCCTCAGACATCGGGATTTCAGGGGCTAGGTCAAGAGGCAGAGACATGAAGATAGTTCAATTCAGCATAGTTTGTGTCCTAATAGTTTGTGAATTTACATTTATGTGAAGAAATAGGAGAAGGAAAGAGGGAACTGAGACTCATCAGAGCTATGTTCAATCAAAGCGAGAAATTAATAACAGGAATCAATCTCCTCATGCAGAATATCTGCAACATTTTTTGAATTGATATTTTGAAGACTGACTTTCTGAATAAAGCTATTACAGAGATTCTTCAGGGAAACTGGAGGTTTGGAAAGTAGTCAGTATTCAGGCTTTAAGAATGGAGAGAAAGTTACCCAGAATGTAGTATAGTCTTTGCCACATCCCATTTCTGTCCCCATTCACACTGATGACAAAGTACTTCAGGGGATCTATATCCCACCAGTCTAAAAACATCCTACCTGAAGGCATTTTGTCTTTGTTGTTATTGCGGAATAATGATGATCTGGTAACAATAAATAAATAAATAAATAAATTAGTTTTCTGCTGTTTTTCATAGGGGTCAGGTCAGGTGCTGCTTAGCTTTCAGTGTTTGTGTTTAAAGAGTTGTGGCAAAATAGTCAGCCCTTTAATTTAACTATGAAATGACAAATCCGTGTTTGCTCAAGGAAGAAAGCAGCTCTGGCATTACTGTTTGAATTCATAAAAGTGCCTCACCTTTTATTTTTTTGTCTCTCAGCCACTTGAGAGGATCCCCTATGCTGCAGTCTAGTGCTTTTCTAGCCAGAAAAGGTGATCTCCTCCCCAGATCTTTAGGCGTAAGTTTAAAACTCTTTGAATAGCATTAGTCAGCAGAGGAACCTCTGGTTCTTGACAGGCATCAGCAGTGAGGTGGGTGGAAACACCTCTATTATTTTTTTTTTATAATTCAAGTTGAGTAGAGAAAGATGCTGCCCCCAGTCCCCTCTTCCCAATCTAGAAGTGAGCAGCACAGTGAGTGATACTTAGCAAAGCTGCTGCACTCTGCCAGCTGGCAGCAGACCCAGAAGACTTATGCAATTAGTGAAGTATCTTCTGAGTCATCATCTCCTCTGCTCTCACATACCCAGCACCTGGTGTCTCTGTTTTGCAAGTTACTGCAGCCAAAAGGATATCTGGGCTCATTTGCTGAACTGGACAGGCTGAGGAGGAGGCAAAATTTGAAACCAGTAAGATTTAGGCATTCTTCCCATCTCAACCTGAGCACTCAATCTCTGTGATTGCAAAGACAGGTGGGGTACCCTCTGCATACAAAAACTTGGCAGCTACATGTCCTGTTGTGGCAACTGAACTGCTAAATCCTTGGACATTTGAAACACTAGAAAATGCACATAGCAGAGAAACTCCATCCCTCAGCCATGCACGATGCATTGATGACAGTGGATATTTGTTTTCTAGCTCATTAATAGACGAAAAAATAAAATAACTGTCTAAATATACAGTTGTGAAAAATTTTGGTTAATTTTCATCCAGTTTCCCCATTAGAATATAGAATTTTCTTGTAATTTGCACTAGGGTATGCCTTTTTTTGGATCCAACAACAGTTATCTAAAGTTTTCTTTAATTAGCTTTCTAGACCAAATACCTATGTTCTTTGTGTCATTTGCTCAAGTGTGTTGCCTAAGGCTAAGTTACCTTGCCTGGAAAGGATTCATAAGAGATGAGACACAAGTAAGAAAGAATGTAAAAAAACTTGTGGAAATGTTGACTAAGGCAGGGGGAGTTAAAATGAAAGGGCACTTAAAAGACACACAAGGTTATATTTGGCAGTGCCATTAACCAGGTATTTCACAAATACCACCAAACAAGGAATGGATCAGAAGACAATACTGTCCAGAGCAATAAGGTTTTTTACAAGGATGAGTTATTTGCAGGGGCCTGCCAAATGGCTTGCTTATTCAAATTGCATTAAATGGTTCAAATTCCCATGACTACCAAATCTCTCTTGAAAAACTGAAGCAGCCACTTAGAACCTTCTCAAGGGCTGTCCTTGAGAAGAATCTTTAATTTTGCTTTCAGCCCATGTCTCCAGTCAGTCCTTCGGCAGTACAGGGCAAAAAAAAAAATGTGGCTGCTGCAAATCTTATATATTCAAGGCTTTCGGTTTTTGTGAGGTGTTTGTGCCTGAATGTTGTAGATATCTTCTAATGAAGACTTCATCCCTTGGTACAAGGAGAATCTTCTTGTGATTCACAATTTGAGTTTAGGTGGCATTACCCAGACACTTTGAGGTGTAAGAAGAACCAGAAGTGCCTTGGCAGCCATTCTGCATGGCAGGAAAACTACATACTACATAGGGAAAAACTACTTTACAAGCAACTGACTATTTAGGAGAGGGCTGCACACAAACAAAACCAAATTCACCTTTTGTTTTGTAATGTTTTTATCTAGTATTATCTTGACTCTCCAGAACCAGTTCAGCCACTAATGGATTTTTTGCCTTTCATTTCCTTTCAGAGTTTTTTGACTGATTGAAGTTTAAGGTCTCCATATTTCTACATAAGTTGTGCCATAAAAATATTTATATATTTACATATATAACAACTACATATCCAGTTCAAGTCTGTCTTTCATAACTTCCAGTCTAAGTAACCTCTAGGCAGAGCAGTGCCTGCAAGCTGTAGCAACCAAACTGGAAGAAATGTTATTTGGCTGCACCTCTCATCTCTTATCAAAGCACTAGCAATTTAAAGGCCATCTCATTACTGTTTTCAAGGTTCAGCAGACATGTAGCAAGAATAAATATCAGGGTTTTTTTAAAACAATCTAATTCTCCACCTGATTGCTCTTCGTGCTTGATTTATGCACACAGCATAATAATGTTATTAAGGGTGATCAGTACTGCCATTGTTACTGAGGCAAAGAAAGGCTACTGCACTACTGAGCAGCTCTTCACATAGGAATCGTGTGGAATAACATAGCCCATAGAATATTCCTGTGCTGTTGCAAATACTGATGAAAAGCTCAGGTCAAAACTGCCAGGATCTGCCAGAACACACAGTTATTAATTATATGGTGGGGTACACAGATCCATGCACAACACCTTTATTAGAAAGCAGTGCTTTGTCTCAGGATCTAATTTGCCAATAATTGGTACTGTGTGTCCCTGTTATATGCCAATGCAGGTATTGATTTAACATGTAAAAGTGAGATGAAATAGCAAAGTAAATATCTTGAGAATGAAGGACCATGTGAAAAATCTGCAAGTAATGAAATTCACTTGTTGTACGGTGCTTTCTATCTGCATTGATAACACTAGGACACATAGCAGAGGCAATGTAGGTTAATAACACAGAATAGGTAAAAAATACCCCCATTCATTTCAAGTTTTACTAGATTTTTATTCTTCATATTGACTCAGTATTATTAGAACATTTAATTTCAGAAAGAAAGATAGGAAACTGTAGAGACAAAAATATTTTCTTCTGAAGATTTCCATTTGCTCTGTATTTTAATCAATTTTTATTTTAATTTAATTTTTTGTCACTCAGAAAAAATCCAATGGAATTGAAAAGTCATTTGAAATTTTAAAAATGTTTTGGTACAATGCAGTCATTACCTAGATCATATATAAATTGGGGGACAAAAAAAGTAAACAGAAATATGACATTTGCCCAAATACAGGCTTCTCTTGTGTTTTTAGCTTGTGATAAGGGTTTAGCTGTAGGACGCAAGCTGTAGCAGTCTAGTAAACCTTATATCTAGATAATAATGCCCAGCCTTTTTCATTTGCTGGTGTCATCAATGCACTGAAGACCAAGGATAATATTCAGGCCTCCTTATTACTGGTTTTTGATATAGCAAAGACATTTACAACTGTTTAATTTGTAACTCTAATCTTTGTTTAAAGGGAAACTTTTTTCCCACATTCTAATTGTGAGAAGAGGTTCAAATTCATGCAAAATGTGAGAGAGAACTAATTGTTGTGGGCAGGCTCACTCAGAAAAGTAATGCAGTCCTGTGTTGACTTCAAACAGAGGAGTATTACGCAGGTAACCATCAAAGATTCTTTTCCCCATCACTAGAAGTTCTGCTTTAAGCAAAACTTTCTGATGGTGAGCTGCACAGTCTTTTTTGGCTCTGCAGGGAGCTACAGCCAAATGCACCCATGCGTGCACTCTTGTTCCCCCATCTTCACAAAGAAAAATAACCCCTAAAACCACTACCTTGTTATCCGTATTTGTCTTTGCAATGACCCTGTCTCACCTATACCAGGTATTCATCAGATCCCAAAGATCTGTCTGGAGAATAAGCTGCCTATCTGAGCAGCTTTCATCCCTCTCTGTTCTCCCAGCTGTGGTGGGACCAATGCAGGGCAGGAAAGGTGCCTTACGGAGATACTGGATCAAAATGCAGCAGTGTGGCAGCTGCCACACTGAGCCCTGCAGTAAGTGCTCTGGGGAGTTAACAGTGTATAGCAGAGGATGTTAGTGCTGTTAGTCTTGCAGAGGTTATCTCTCATAACCAAGGATCAAATATAAACCCAAAAATAACAAATTTGTGAACAATACAGTGGCTGATTGTTCATAAACACAATACTTCTCTTTATTATAAATTGCCAGATCAAACAAAATGCATCTCCATAGTGAGGGACCCACAAGCAATTTGGGTCTGTGTGAAAGAAGGTTTGGTGGGAGTTACTAGGCTGATGTCATGTTCATTTCCTGAAAATAAACGTGGTCGGACTGTTCATCTGAACCATCTAGAAGCTCTCTCTGAAATGGCAGTGTACAATTGACAGAGCACTACAGGGTATGTGTACCACAAAGCCTGCCTGGTAAGTCTGGATCTTTTTATACAGGCTCCCTGTGTAAGCATCAAAGTCAAGGGAAGAACAGAAAATGCACTGGTACTGGCTCCTGCAGTGCTAGGATGCATTAAAGAAAAAAAAAAAGAAAAAAAAAAAAAAAAAGAAAAAAAAAAAAAAAGAAGAAATATATTAAAAAACCCCTCAAATCCAAACAAAAACCCCTCAAACTAAAAAAAAAAAAAAACAAAACAAAAAACCCAACAAACTATTCCTAACAAGCTGTAGTTTCCCTGCATGAAACAAAAAATCAATATGTCCTTTAAACAGGCACAAGCTTAGTGGTACTATTAAAGGAATTAGGAAAAAGGGTCCCTGGTTTCTTATATTTTGTGATTACCGAATGAGACACTTCACCAGGAAACTCTCCACAAGCAGAGAGGCTGCAGTGCCATTTCAGTCCATGCCATGTTTGCTGCTCAGCTGTGTCTGATAATTTAGGGCATAAAGCTGTCAGATCTCTCTGTCTTAGTTCAGCTGCTGCTGTGTTCACAATAATTTCTTCTCTGAACTCAGCTGGTGGGACTGGTATTGGGGGTTCAACTTGCATGTTTCTTCCAAGCTGCTTCTTCTGGATTTAGAGGCCAGAGTGTCAAGAGCTTGGTGCCATGAAGGGGTTTAAATTTCTCAGGAAATAAGCTAGGGCTACATGTCATTTCTCTCTGGGCTCTTCAAATTATGGGTTCCTCCCAGACCTGAAGCCTGGATCATCCAGGTTGAGTCTATATTTCTCACAAGCCTGCAACTTTGATCCTGTTAAGTCTTGGGAAAGCAGTACCTTATTGTCCAAGGGGTCTGCCTTGTGCAAGCTCACAGAGTCATCAGTTGTTTTTAATGGTGGCCATTTGGCTCTGCTCTTCCTGGGGAATGATGTGAGAAGTCATGTGTTGTATATCTGGAAACGGGATTACCCTTACACAAAGCATCAACCTAAACAAGGTCTCTACAGTACTGTGTGTAGTGTAAACATGGTAAAAAGCTTCTTGTTCCTGCAGTGGTTACAACCTGCAGAGAAAGAGAAAAAATGATGGAAAAGGAGGGACAGGTACTAAAAATTATTTGGCTTTACACAGAAGTTCTCTCTCTGGCAGTAGAAATTTTCAAGGTCAGAGTCCAGTGGATTAGTTTCAAGAGTGCAATTCACAGAAACATAGAATATGCTGAGGATCCATTAGGATGATCAAATCCGACTCCTGGCCCTGCGTAGGACAGCCCCAAGAGCCACACCATGTGCCTGAAAGCATTGTCCAAATACTTCTGGAACTCTGTCAGGCTTGGTGCTGTTGCCATTCCTTGGGGAGCCTGTGCTACCCTATATGTGTGAAAAAGATTTTCCTGATATCTCACATAAACCTGCCCTCTCACAGCTTCATGCCATTTCATTGAGTCCTATCTCTGGTCACAAGAGTGAAGAGATCAGTACCTGCCCTTCCCTCTCTCCTCATGACTGTGTTAAAGACCCCAAAGAGGTGTCCCCCCTCTCTCCTCTTCTCCAAGCTGAGTTGTTTCCCACTGAATTTGTGCATCATTCTTTAGAGAGCCACTGCTCCCTTTGGTGTGTTGGAACAAATAGGAAATTTTCCTCTAGCAGCCTGAGCTCAAATTTCAACTGTTTTCTGGGGGAAGGCACTGTTTGGGCTCATGGTTGTCTTTTCCTTTTTTTTTTCCTCTCATCAAGCATAGTATCATCATCCTTCTGCTTTCTTCTTCCTACTCCTCATTCTCATTGCCAAAAATTGTCATTAATACCTTTGTTTATCAAAGGGGTAATGCTCAGAGTTCCTCCCATCAGAAATGGGTTCCAAGTTCTCTCTACTCTGTATTTTGTGTGCTATGACAGTTTAGAACCCATTTTTAGTATTTCTGTCCAAAATAAAGGAATTGAAGGGTGGAGGTGGGTGAGTCCTTGAAAGTGCAAAAAAGAACAGGTTGAAATATGAACATAATAGGAGACAGTACTTCTGGAGACAAACACAAGGTAGTGTTATAGGAGTCTGAAGTGATATGCCCAGTGGGAACAATCTGAACTTCTTTGTTCAAGTTCAAACTATCCTATTTGGACAATAGTTGTCTTTAGTGGAAAGCACACCAATTGATTATCTGGTATAAATCTGCAAAATTTGCCATTATACATAATGTGTTTAATTTACTTCAGGCTAAAACTTTCAATCTATTCACATTAACACATTTTGCAAAAGACAGGAGGAGGGCACTTGGGCTATATGTACACATCTCCTCCACACCTCTGGGTTCCTGTGCCTCTGGGTAGCTACTGTTAGCAGGCAGAATATCCTGGGGGTGTGGGGAAGTATTTAACATCCAGCCAAACTCTCTGCTGCTTTGGAGTTTGCAGGTAGAATCCTGCTATGGCAGGTAATGCTTTAACTTCTGGGTTGTGTGTGAATGCAGACAGGATTTTAGCACAAGAATTAGCAGAGCTAAGGTGTATCCATCTACAGTCCTGCCCTGGGCAACACACAGAGACTCCCCTAAGTGTGCTAACTAATGGTACTGAGGAGGAGGATGAAGAGGAGTATGAGTATGGAAGAAGCCTCCTTGAAAACATGCTGGCCACGCTTTGTAGCATTCTTCATAAGGTATAGATGCCTTCTGTAGGTTGAGTTTGTCATGAGAGATTGCAGTAGCAGTGAAAGCAATGAGAAATGGATTTTCTGGATACAACATGAGACTAATAGCTCTTGTCCAGCTCTGATTTCTGAACTGATTCTAGTGGTAAACTTCTGGGAAATGTCTCCATTTTAAGATTATTCATGTTTGGATCACTTTTATGGAAGCTGTTGCTTTGATACATTTTTGCTGTTTCCATTTTGGTGATAATTTTGTGTATCCTGTTGTAATCATCTCATGTATCTGCCATATTTTAGATTTTAGTTTCAAGTTGAATCTCTACACATGTTCATTTATGATTACTCAGTCTTATGAAAGTATGAGTGAGTGAGAAAAAATACTGTGTCCTGATGAACAGCAATCATTATATCTGTTAGCAAAGATAAATAATATCTTACAGTGATGAAGAAGACCAAAAATCAGTCAGGTGTTCACAAGAGCAGAGACAAAAAAAAGGTGTTTGCCTACCCACAGTATTTCTTCCTCTCTTTTAGTAGGAATAAACCAAGACTTTTCCAGTAGAGTTTTTTGGAGGAAGGAGATGGAAAAATGGAAAAAAGTTTAAAATGTCTGAGAAAAAACTCATGGAAATATACATAATTATAGATGCGTGTGGGGATTTGCATACATACATACATATATATATATACAAACATCTATGTAGAGTCAACGCCAGTCAAAGAGACTCCTTTGTGATTAAAGGTTTGCCTCAGCATAAGGAGTTCCAAACTCAGGATTGTTTCTCTTCTTTCTCTGATGCTAGTCCGTGGATCTCTTCAAGAAGCTGACATGACTCTGTTTTTCAAGAAATTCAGTATTGGATCTGGAGGTATAGGAGGGAGAAAACAGAACCAAACCATTTTTTTTCTGAAAGTTTATCTTTTTACTAACTACTTCTGTGAGGAACAAACAGTACTGGAAAAAATATTCAAATTTACTGTAGTTCCAACAGCTCTATTCAATAGATGTTTGCTATTCTTTCACAATATAAGGCAATTGAGATTATTTGAAATATCTTTCACACACATTTTTGTTTTTCACTGATTTCTCATGATCCCCAATGTTTGTCATAGGTGACACATTAGGGTTGAGGACATCTGTAAATCCTGATAGACCTGTGATGCTGACAATACATGCAGTTGAAGAACAGTGAGGTCTGTTCATATTTTCTGTTGCTGAGAATATGCTACACTTTACAATCCATATTAATTAGGTAACCATTCCAAAATGTAGGAGCTCAGCAAAGAGTCTAGATCCTCATTCTAAATCTTTAACTGAAGTTGTGATATTAGGACTGTCATCAACAAACCCATGTTTAATTCACAGGACTATATAGGATAGAAGTCAAATTCCAGCTCCAGTGTAGAAGGAAATTACATTAATTATGGTGATTATTGACAGTCACCATGATGGAAGTGTTATGTAGCCTAATTTTTCAGGTTCAGAAAAATTAACTTGGCAGCTAAATTAGATTTCCCTTCAATAATAGCCAGGTGGAACAGAAAACTGCAGGAAGAAGGAAAGACTTGAAAGCAGCCTACAGAACAAGCAGGACCACCAGTGTAACAGACCAGATAAAAAAAGGTTAAGACTGAAATTGGAAGACTGTACCATGATAATTATCTTTTGTAAAGCATGTGTTCTTTTCCCTCTAGAACCATGGTCTGGTTTTCATTTTGGTGCTTTCATTTTTGGTTTTTTGGCATTATTGCTTTGTGTAGATGGTTGGCCCATCAGGGCCATAGTAGAGCTTGGGAGATATTGGTTGAATTCCTGGTCTTCTTGAACATTCAGTGTGAACTTTAGAGCGTGATTTTTGTATCTCTAAATTTCTGAATGTAATAAAAATTAAATTTCTCTACTTCATCATGAAATTAAGGCTAAAATACATCTAAAACTCATGCTCAAATATTTGGGTAGTAATGCCCATAAAAGTGGCTACCACAGAGAACTACACAAGTATCAGCCAACTCAGTTCACTCTCATCTGACATTTGATTCAGTGGCTGAATTTTGGAATTTTATTATGTCATGATGCAATAAAGCAAAAATTAATCACTTGCCCTCTTTTCCATATGGATGCTCCTGCCTAATAAATTCATCTACCATTCATGAGTCTTATCAGTTTTAGAAACTTCTAAACCAGAAATATTGGCTCAAAATAAAGCAGATCTCCACATTCTTGTTACTGTATCATCTTGGAGATGGAAGGGCAATTTGCTTTTTTATATTCTTTTCTTGCAACCCTTTGATTTAGGATCAAGATTAATCATTAGCTATAACCTGGCTAGTACTGTCAAATATCTCTAGTCTAGGATTAAATCCAACAAAGTCACATAATAAGAGGGGGGAGGGGGGGGGGAAGACCCAAACCCTTAAATAATTTAAACTCATTACTCTACTAATCCTTCCATTCTCCTAGGCTCCCTGGAGGTATATTAAGAGGTAATTGAAAACACTTTAATACGCTGAAAAGACATTTGAGACTAATGTAGGCAGGCCCTGGTAACTCTCTACTTCTTTGGTTGTTCAGTAATAAGGAAGATCATCTCAGTAAGAGGCAAAACCTTCCAGCATATTAAAACAAACCAAAAAGAGATAGTAATGTTCATTTTCTGTCAATAAGCACTAAAACCAGTTCACGGTCTCTTTGTTGTAATGAGAATTTGCTGAGCATTGAGAGCATATGTGGGGTGGGGGAGTGAAGCCTCTGATGCTTAATGCAGGGCACTGACCCAGGGATCCCCCAGGAATCCAGTCACCAGGTCTGTTGCCCTGTGCACAACCCTGTATGACACCTCGAGTCTCTCTGATTTACCTTGTGGAAAGTGCTGTCATTACGTCTTTAAGTCATTGAGATTTAATTAATTATTGCTTTTAAATGATTCATAGAACCTTGGATAAAGTTGCCATAGAAGTTAAAAGCGTTGTTATTGCTTCAAAATTCTACAGTGGGAAAGGTGTTTAAATATCAGTTCTGATAGGTAGTGCATCAGTACAGGATTGCACTGTGCCTGTAAAGCTCTTTGTATTAAGGACAGTATAAAGTTTCACTTCCCCAAGGAGAATCTAGGGAGGAATTATTTTAGTTCTTATTTCTAGTTAATAATGTATTTGGCACTTGGCAGGCTGTGTTTGGAGATGGGTGCTCTTTAGAGAATCGTTGGACACTGTAGTGTGTGATTTTCTGTTTGCAGTCAATTCATGATTCAAAGAGACAGCTTCATCCTACCTATAAATTTATTCCCATGGTTGTGCTGCCTCTGCCAATTCACTAATGAAGTCTTTTCCAAGACAGTTGAGCTATTCTCATTTTGAAAGTAATACTTGAGTACATAAAGTTTTCTTTTTTTTGTTTTTGTAAAATTTCCAGCCAAGGCACTGGACAGAACAAAGGATTTAGTGTTGTTTTAGAGAGGCATTGGCTTCTAGATCAAATTATTTTAAACCTTGACTTGTAGACTAGCACTCAAAGAAATTATTCTTATGGGAAGACTGACAGTAGCCTCCTCAAAAGGATTGTGGTTTGGCTTCAGTCCTGGGGCATTTGTGCACCCAGGTTCCATGGGCTGTCTTTGCCAACCTGCAAGGGCTACAAGATTTTTCTGCTGCAGGTCTTGCTTCTCATCTGAAAGTGGCCAGTTAGTACAGCAGGCCAGCAAAGAGCAGGGTGTAATTTCTCTCCTAATACAACCTTATGTCATCACCACTAAATAACCCTGATGGCTTTAAAACTCTGCCACTTAGTGTTGCATAAGGTAAGTGACAGGCTTAGAATTTTATTTATGTAGGGTGTCATGTGTCATTTACAGATGTCAATACATTATAATATTACTACATATTCAAACAGGATTATTGTGAGCATTCACAAAGACTGAACATCTCCCTGAAATGAACTGATGCTCCCAAATCATGGCTTGGATTTTGGGAAAAGTCTGGATTCCTTATTCTGTGGATATATAGGGAGAAGAGAAGTCAAGCTCTATTGTTCAAACACTTTTAGAGACAGGAGTGGCTCCCAATTCACTGCCCCTGTATCCCCTTGAAGAAACCTAGAGAAATGGAACAATCAACCCATTCTGGCCACCGCTGTTTTCCTGCTCTGTGCCCACTGATTCACACTCATTGTTTGATTCTCACTCATCATTGATTCTTTTCTTCTACTTCACCCACATTGTTCCTTGCAGCAAGGGAAGAAAGGGACAAACCTGAGGCCTTGGTTCTGTCCTGGCCCTTGCAGTGCTGCTTCTTACTGCAAGGAGAGAACCTGTTACCCACCTTTGTTAACTAGGTAAGAGCAAATGTCTGTGGGAGATAAACAAGATTTGCATGTAGCTTGCCAGTGACCAGAAAACAGGACCCAAGAGGTGATTTCCATTGACTTTCCTTAATGATTAATTTCCTTTATATTTGCACTCATGAGACTGTTTTCCTGAAACTCTTTGGTGTGTTTAGAGCCTCATTCATGCACCTTCCCATTGTTAGGAAAAGTGTACAGCACAGCATAGGTCCCCAGCTTGTCACAGCTGCAGCCAGCTCTGTGTAACATCTCCGGGGCAATCACAGCAATCTGCTTTGGAAAATATTAAAATGCTATTTATTTCTAAAAGTTATTTAATAGCTGTTAGGTAGGTAAGACCCAAGTCTTTGAAATTCACTTACTCTCTGTAAACTCCCCATCTCCTTAAAATATTACTCACTATGACAATTAAGGAGCTCTCATTTTGTAAGTGTAGGCTCTCACAAAATATAATGGTTTTGTGCCAGTTTTGATTTCAGCAGCATTAACAAGTTTTATGCCACATGAGGACCTGCCCTCCACATTGTAGTGCTGATGAAGTGTGATCATATTTCTCTACTGCAATTTCAACAACTGTAAAAAAGAAAAAGTGATAATAATAATAATAATAATAATAATAATGATATTGGCTTGTGTACCTTAGAGGGATTTGGAAGGGATTAGTAGTGTTTATAATATGCTGTGAAATTGATGCTCTAAGGGCTATTAGGAAGCTGCCTTCCTGACAGCTTGACATATTTTCAGACAGGAGCAGAGCAGCTGTAATAAGCCATTGAGCAAGCAACCCCATATAAAATATCTAAATAAAATAATTTAACAAAAAAATCCCCATCAAAAGCCCTTCTCCTCTTTGTGATGCACTGAGATCCATTTTATATGTATAATACATCATTCACTGGCCTGGACTTCCAGCTGAAATGCACTGGTGAAGAGCTGAGATATTGGCCTCCCTGCTGTATCAGTGCTGAGCACTGTTGCTATGCACAGTAAAGGCAGTGTTGAGACCCTGGCAGGCATTCCTCTGTAGAAAATGCTCAATCTAATCCAGCTCTTTCTTGTCCCGGTGTACATCTATGGCAGCATTATGAAAATGAAGAAAGAGAGTGTGCTTTGCATCAGTGTGACTGAGGTATGACCCAGATTCATAAATAAGCTTTGCAGAGATTCGATAATAATTTAACTGTCCATTCTGTGACTAGTGAGGAATTGCCTTTTCATGGCAGGGAAAATGGCAGGGAGGTGAAAATTCACGACTTCTAAAAAGTGTACCAGATGACAGTTTGCTGTTACCAAGAACGAGCTATTCTATGCCATTGCTTAGCAGCCTCAAAATTCCACCATCCCTGTAGTCATTGTTTAATTTCAAAATTTGCATGTAGTTCCCATCAAAGAAATAAAAAAGCTGAATTTCTGCTTTAATTATCTGAAGTTTGGCTGACATCTTGAAGATTGCACAAGTTGGTTGAGACTGAATTAAAAAGTCTTTTCACCTTCACTACTTTTAACTTTTTATAATTCTAAAGGGCAATCAAAATTGTAGATGCAGTATTGAACTCAATTTGAAAATGCAATTAAAATAAATATTAAAAACCAGAAAATTTTTTACAATTTTTCTTCTAGTTATTCTTGAGTTGATGCATCAAGTAAAAACTAACACAAATTTAAGAACTGTTCAGTTGTTGAAATATATGATATTTAGGCATTGTCATCCCCTCTTTTTAGCCCTCTTTGGTTAAAAACCCAACCATTTCAGATCTACTGTAGGAATTTTATAACCTCAGCTACTCTAATTTCCAGTTGGCTAATGTCAGCCCCGCAGTGTCCTGTTTCTTCCTCTTGCTAAGCTGGCATCTGATGCTAGGGTATGTGCAAATACATATACAGATACAAAACCTTTTCATGTAAAGTCTGATTTTTTTCACCTCTTCATTTATTTCCTTAGACCTACTTCAGAGGAGACTGCCAAACTCTTAAAGTGATATATTTCTATCGTGGAGAACTGTGTTCCTCATAGCATTTCTTTTGCAGAAAGAAGCTGGCTAGAAGCCACTGTTTCACAGGCCTTGTGTAGATGTGAGCTGTTCTGTGGGGGGTACAGAACAGTGTAGGTGGACTCTGATAATGGACGTTTTGGCAAGATGTGTGAGGTGCTTTAATTATTCAATTAGGGATTTTTGCTTTAATAATATACTGCTATTCCATAGCATCCATGCTGCAGGATGCTCACAAAGCTACCATGCAAAAATTTTAGCTGGTGCAGGGACTAGCTGTAACCTTCTGCTCAGTTTCATGTCCCGTGGGGAACATACTAAAAGTCAATCCTATGCACTACATTACCTGCCAACCAATTTCTGAATGTGCTTCTGGGACCCGAGTAGTATCTATGAGAAGCTGAGACCTGGCTGCCTTGGAAATGGCTTTTTTTATCCCCATCTCCATCAGGATAGTCATGCAGGATGTTCTTTTTGGCTTGTTCAGGAGCTGAAATTTGAAGTACCTTGGAACAATTTTTTTTTTTGTCAATGCACTATGCTACTTCAGATTTTCACTTGAGCAGAATCTTGTCTCTTGCCTCCAGGGCTGGTTTCTCAGAAACAGTTGTGTTTGTCCCGGCATCTTGCAAAACTTGCAAGGAATTTGTTGAGATTGATGACAAGGTCAGAAAATACTATTTTTTTCTTTTGAAGTATAAATGTAAAAGGCAGATTCTAGTTGTCTGGAAGAATGCATCAAAATACATGACCAAATAGGCAAACGAAGATACAGCTGGGTAAAAGGTATGTATGAACAAGTTTATCAAGGAAACTTGAGTGCATTCAAAGTCTTTTGAACTTCACGGAAGTTGCCAATGTGTTTTTGGTTTTTTTAGTGACTGCTTGTAAATATATGATTATAATACAATGACTTTGGTCATTAAAAATGTAATGAGGACCTTTACCTGTGGGGTTAAAAGGAATTTTGTTTTGCTATAGATTTTACAGAGTTCTCTGTTGACATCAGTGCATTTAATCTTTTACTGTAAATAGAGGGATTGTATGTACTAAAATTTTGTGCTGTTTGAAATGCAAAAAACCTTGTAGCCATTATTGTAGTAATGTTGTATAGATTACAAGTCTAAAGACAAAAGTCACACACCAGTATTGTCATCCTATTTATTAAGAATCAGATCATGCAACTTCTCCTATCCAAAGGGAGCTAAATTAGAAATAATTAGGAGCATAAATGATGAAAAGCAAAAATTAGATTAATTAATGCTGTTTTGAAGCCTGAACTAAGGATGTTATCTCTATTTTAAATAGAAGTATTATGGGGATAAAATCCTATGATACAGAAGTTGAGGATGTGGTTATATAGTTCTGGAAACAATTGTGTTTTAGCAACAGGAATGGACCAGATGAGCTTTATTAATAAGTTTTATACAGTAATGATTAAAATACAGAGCATCCTAATGAATGTCTCCTGTAAGAAGTAAAAATTATAAGAAAAATCCCCTTGTCCAACCCAGAACATTTACGTTATTTTTTTTTTTACTTCCAAGCTCATAACTACTAAGTTATAGCCTTTGATACAAAGCACGAGTTAACAGTGATAAATAGTAATTTTTTTCCTTTAATGCACAGAAAATCTAGAATTATATTGTGTAACAGCTGAGGTTGCTTGCAAACAAAGAACAAAATTCTGCCTCCACAAGTGTTCATTCTCCTGCATTTTCTCATACAGCTCTGTAGACGAATATGATGGCAGTGCATTCTGCAAGAATATCTGCCTTTCTTGGGATGTTATGCTGTTGGGTACTGTGAGGGAAATGTCCCAATGAATACACTAACAGAGTTACTTTTGGCTACAGTGGCGTTCATCCATCAGTAGGGATCACTGGATCCTGTTTATCTTGTCTTATTTTGATATTGGGGGACAGAAGCCTGAGTGTTAATACTTAATGCTAGCAGTAATACATATGGAAAGTGTGCACAAAGACTTTTAGATCATACAAGAGACTCCTGATAGGCAGCATCCAAGCTCAGAGCTCTGACACAACAAATGTTATTTAAATACTAATATCCCTCATATTCCCAAACTTTATATATTACATGTTGATTCTAAACTTTGCATTACAAAGGAGTTTGTGTATTGGGACTTTGTTTAGGTAGTTGTTTATACAATTCTCTTCAAAGTGCCACGCACAGATAGATGAAAATGAAGATATCTTGTTAACATTCCCTCACTGTACTTCATGTGCTATAAAATCCCAGTGACCCATTTCCTCTCACTACTATATTGAGAAATTTGATGCAAGACGGCCAGTTTAGTGGATTGAAAGATCTACTGCTGAAGATCTTATATAACGTGAAGTTTAGGGCGTGCAAGTCTGACTAAAATTAGTCTTGCATATCCTTGCAGTGCCAAGACTTTGGAGATGTTTTGATTCAACGTTTATGTCCATATCAGGTGTGGAGTGCATCTGATATGGGTGAGAATCTGATCTTCTGGTTCAATTTCTTCTGGAAGAATCTCACTTGTTTGCACCAAATATTCTCTGTCAATGTGATGTGTGCATGGTGAACGGGTACACTGAGGAGAGTCACCAAATGCCCCAAAGCCAACTGCCAACTGTAATGTAGGTACAGCTTATGATTCCTCTTCTCACCTATATGGGGTCTAAACTGACAGTAGGAAATGGTAACTTCAGACCAGTTTGAGCCTTTTAATTAATTCTCTGTAGATGCCAAAAAGCCAGAGGGATACTTGTGCTAATAGCCACTCATAACAGCTAAGGTGGTTCTGATCTCTACTGGTAATAAAGATGGAAATAGCTATGTTACTTTTCACTAGTTCAGTGAGCCACTCAGCCCTCTGTTCAGCTGGGTTCCAAAAAAAAAAAAAAAAAAAAAGAATAATTAAGAAATAAAAGTTAGTTGTTACTACAGTTTTAATTAAAGTTCTGATCTAATTTCACAGTGCAACTTTGGGTCCTAATAACAGCAGATCTAGCGTCTAATTACTGTCATACCAGGTGGCCTGCTTTACATCTAATTGCTTCCCTTGAGCCTGACATATGCCTGGAAAGTCAACTCTGTTTCCAGTACAATATGATTTTATTATAGATAAGGACAGAAATAAAGATTGCTTGCAGGTTACCTAGTTCTTATGCCTTGATTGTGCTCTGAAGCTTCCTGCTGGAATTTTGAAAGATAAAATATATTGACATCTTTTTAGACTCACACCTTTCAAACTTTCACACAAGTTTTATGGGAAGAGGACCTGGGTAGATAGTTCAAAAATAGATGATGATGAGCAGTGTTTAAATTAAGGAAGTAGGAAGAGGGAGGATAGGTGTTGCTAAATTTAATGGTGCTTCAAAATACCTGCTCATATTTGTTACTCAGGACAAAACTCAAATATTCATGACTGAAAGCATGAAAGGAAGGCTTTAAGCAATACATAAATTTGGTTCAGCATCTTCAGTGCTAGTTTCTTCTATTAAACAAGCAGCATGGAGTTGTCTCCTGCTTGAACATGTAGAAAGCTCTAATGCACATGTCCATATGGGGTTGAAGGGTTATTCTGCAAAGGAGTTTGGACCTGTAGGAAAGGGCATTAAAGAAGAGGAGAAATCTTTAGCACTGATCAGTAGTACTTGGAAGCACAAGGATATGTAAGAGCTGAAGGCAACCACTTATTTTCCCCATTACCTAGGATGTTTGGCTTGTATAAAGAAAATTAACTTAGTTGTTGAGAGTGTCAGAAATGACGCAGACTGGGGCTGGATGCAAAATACAGTTGTACCAAAAGACACAGTTACTTCAAAAGAAAAAATGCCTCCTTTTAAAGGGCCTTGGATCAAGTCCAAGAGTCCACTGAGCCAGTGGGCTTGTAACGTAAGATTTTGCAATAAATGATTAATTATTAGACATCAAAAAATATTTTGTGTGAATTTAAAAAACCTCTTACTACTTCACTGGCATCTCTTAATAGTTTTGCTGTGGGCAAATCAGGGAAATTCCTTTTTTCCTGTCTTTCTTTGGTAGTGCTATTAGCTGGACTTCATAACCTACTCAGTGTTCTGCTCAAGGCAAATGCAATTGTCAACAATTTTTGGCTTGGAATACAGTGAATTTAGCAGCAAGCTTGATATTAATTTTCAAAGAGTCAAAAGATTTCTAATACTGTATTTTGAAAGAGTGTTTAAAAAAAAAGACTAAAAGAAGTCAATTGTAATCTTACAGCTACCACTAAAATGTGACCATTTAAACTTTTTTTACATTATGGCTAACTAGTAAACAATTATTCCTCAAGATGCAGAGTCTGAGGACAGACCATGTTTATACCACTTGAAAATCAATGGCAATATACTGAGTTCCTGTCAGGCTATCTGAACACAAACGCCTTTGTAATAAACTTCTCTTCTTCCCAACCACATTTTTTTAAGTCAGACACATGCTTTAAAACTGTTTCTTTTTTAGCTTGGAGGAAGAAAACAGCACACATGTTAAAAATGTGGTGGGGAAAATAGCTGAATAATTACACAAAGAAAAGTTCTTCTTGGCACTTCCCAAACCTTATTATTCAGTGCATTATTCAGATGAGAGAAAAAAAAAATAGCACAGCATTGCATATATGCAATATAGACTATGCTCATATGGAGGTGGGAAAGATTGGATTCACTAAAATAAACCCATTTTGGATCATGCTGCCTCAGAGGACCACTCAGTGAAAGCACTGCTTCCTGGGACTGGGAGCCAGGATATCTCACCACCCCAGCCTGGAGGCAGCCCCAGCCCCCATCCCGAGGACATCCCTGAGACAAGCCCAAGGCTGAGACTGGAAGAGGCTGAGACCCACCTGGCTACACCCACCCCCCCTTTCAGGCAGTTGTAGAGAGCAATAAGGTCACCCCTGAGCCTCCATTTCTCCAGACTCAACACTCCTACTCCCTCAGCTACTCCTCGTAGCACTCATGCTCCAGACTCTTCACCAGCTCCACTGCCCTTCTCTGGACTTGCTCCAGCACCTCAAGGTCTTTCTTCCAGTAAGGGGTCCAGAACTGGACACAGCACTCAAGATGCTGCCTCATGAGTACAGGGGAACAATCATTCCCTGATCCTGCTGGCCACACTACTTTGGATATAAGCCAGGATGCCATCAGCCTCCTTTGCCACCTGGACACACTGCTGGCTCATGTTCAGCTGGCTATTGACCAGGTCTTTTCTGCTGGGATGCATTCTCTATTTATGCTAAACAATTATCTAAGTGGCTTAATCCAGGGAATAGGTTGTTGGTTTTTTTTTTTTTTTTTTTTTTTTTGTTTTGTTTTTTGGTTGTTTTTTTTTTTTTTTTAGTTTTGCTATGGCTTTATAAAAGAGACAGATCAGCAACCTGTAAAACAAGCTAGAAAAAGGGTCAATTAACACAAAGTCTAAGGAGAGGCTCTTAAGGCAAAATAGGTGGAGAGGATGACCAAATATTTTATCCCAGTATTAGTACAAAGAAAACAAATTTAGAAAATGCTTGTGGTCTCTGTGTTGTCATGGTGAGCCTCTGTCTTCTAGGTCAGGTTGCGCATCTTCAGCGTCAAAGTCTGTTGCTGCAGAAAAAGCTCCTTTTGGTCCTAGAGGTGAAATCACTCTTCTTGTTATCTTCTTGCCTTGGAGTTAGTTTTGAAAAGCGGTCCTTTCAGAGTGCTGAAAAACTGGAAAAAACCTGAGCCTTAGAATCTGAATTGGTGTCACCACAGACAGGCAGCCGGAAATATGATGGTCGCTGATGTCAGTGGCTAAATGTGTAGGGCTGGCTGCTCAGGCAGGGAGTACAGCACAGGCTGCTGGATACCAGAAATATGTGTTCCCATTCCAGCTCTGGATTTTCTGGGAGCTGTTAAGCAGGACACTTGGCTGCCTTCTGGTTTGCATTTTTCATGTTGCTTGACTGGTTAATGCTCCTATTCTTGTTTGAACAAGTAATGCATTCCTTTATTGTCACAGCCTATTGTTATAAATGATTCACTGAATCATTTTTGTGATGGCTTTTCCTTTGATTCATCACATTTTGATTCCTCTGTCTGATTACAAACTAATTAAAATAAACAGATATCCTTGCTTGTATCTGTGCAATAACCCTGAATTCATAAATTGTATTGCATCAGTAATGATCCTTCTTAGTAATACAGTAGCTGACTGGGCTGAAATGCTGAAAGAAATCATAATGCAAACAGACATGCAGGTTAATATACTTATTAGCAGGCAAGGATTACAAACATTTTTTGCTTAAAATGAAGACAGGTCCCTGATTAGAAATACAGGAAGCTGGACACTTCATTTTAGATGGGAAATTTGAGTTTAACATTGGTATAACAACTATCTAAAAACACCTTTAGGTAGGAAAAAAAAGAGAATTTTTTTTTTTTTCAATGCGGGTTTTTTTTCCCCTCTTTGTAAAATGCAGCCCCTAGGGCATGTGTGTTAACCAGAGAAGGCTGGAGAGGAGCCTGGACCAAGTTTTGGATTGTCTACACAGATATTTCAATGCTTTCCTTTAGCATTACATGAGAAGCCACTGTGTTCAGCCCTCAGAACATGGCTGAACACAGTCCCTCATGGAAACTGAACAGTAAAAATAAACAAAAAAAAAAACCAACCACAAAGGGGGAAACAGTGTTCCCTCCTTGGTGCAACTCTTGAAGGCAGCAGTGGCAGTCAATCACTATCTTGTGGGCAGTATTTCCAGGCTGTATTACTGTGAAAGATTTTCCAGGACCTTCCAGCTGTCATCAGGCACTAGTGGAGAGCCAACAATTCTTTTAAACTTCTTTATGTCTTTTTTTAACAGAAACCATGCCATTGTTATATTACCAGACTTGTCTTGCTGTATAATACATCACAGACTAACTGGAAATAAAATATTTGCTGGCCAATGCAATATTAAGGAAAGATGATCTATGAAGCCAGGCACTGTGATACTGGTGTAAAATGTCTCTGCCCATACTAGATACACGCATTTCTAAATGTACCGGTAGCAGTTGAGGGATTTGCAGCGTACCAAAAACCCAACAGTTTTATAACTTTTCAGGCCTATACTTCACCAGTGTAAAAACTGTGCTTATTTTTTCTTCTTGGATGTTTATTCCAAGAGATCTCCTCTAAATTTATTGTTTTTGAAATCTGGGTTATATTCTTCATTCTGACTTATTTTTTGCTGAGTGTACATTGCAAGACCATTCCATGTTCTACATTTTTTTCATATATTCCATGTATTTCCTTCTCTTGTTGTCATCAGCAATGCTGAACTGCTCTATAATAGGGGTAGAAAAATTTGGTGAAAGGACATTGGAGTCTGTAGGATGGACTTGTGGGCCAATGCAAAGACCTTTGAGATACGGGGGAGTACTTATGCCTTTAGACTCATTGCAAAAGCTTGCATTGGTCAGCTGATCCTTTTTTTCCTGGTAATAATTTTATATCATGCCATACCTCAGATCAAGTACCACTTCTATAAAAATACCTACATGTATCTATCTCATTCAACATGAGTTCAAGAAAACAGTTTTTAAATGAAGTTAACATTTAGTTCTAATGTTAATGAAGATTTATCTATGATGCACACAGATGAATGCTTTCCCTTAATTGGAACTTTAGCAGGTGTGTATGAACATACCTTCTTGAAATCAATGTACTCATCCAGATCTAAGCAAGTTTGGGCTATCCATCTCTAATGATATCTGCCAGCAATTTTTGAAGACTGCTTATTTTAACAGATGTATTTTCAAAGGTGTGAAGATCTTAAGACAGACGTGTTTAGTACAGCTTGCTTTTGAATACGTGAGCAAATAAAGGAACATGTCATGTAAGGAGACAGTTTACTATTTTTAAAGAAATTTAGACAATGTAGAGTTTTACAGAAGAAGGCTGTCACCAGAATATAGGTACTTCCCTGATTCTGATTGGTCAGAAAGAAACAATTCCTGAAGTCTTTTTAACTGATGTCATGAAGAAACTGCAGTGAAATTGAAAATAAGTGACAGAAAGGGCGTTCACAACACTCTCATGGATATAGATTTCCTTGAATGACACACTTAACCTCCAAACCCCTTGGCCTCAAGAGGCTCTTGTGGAATCCTGTCACTCAAGGTGGCTTTGCTATGTATCAAATTTACTATCACTGCTGGACACCAAAAACTTAAAATGAAATGACAATTTTTTTGCTGAAGATTGCATGCAAATTCTTAATAAACCTACTTTGGAAGTGCATGCTGAGTTAATAGACTGTTCATGTTGTAACATTCTGATAGCAATAAATTCTGATAGCAATAAATAAGTCTAAAGAAGGGCAGAAAAATAAGATTGTCCTTAACTTCCTATTACCATATCTAACTTGTGTATTTAAAAAAGCTCCAGTATGTTTTGTATTTCCTATGCCTAGAAAGCATAGGAAGTGAAAATGGAGTTCTTACCACATTTGTTGCATTTGCTTTGCACACAAATTGAGAAAAAAACCCCAAAAACCCAGAGTGTGTAAACTGCAGAAGTTTTATCTTCTGAACAACGAAATTCACAGGTAGGTAGAGGAAAGGCAGTAGGAGTGTGGGGCTCTAGCTTCTAGCTCTGCCACTGATATTTTGTGTCATGATAAAAGTAATTTCACCACTTTTAATTCTGGTGTATGACTCAGACATGGCCGAGAAAATATGCTAGATTTTTTCTAAAACCATGTATCTCATCTTTTTCTTCAGTTTCTCATCAGTGAAATAAAATATTACACACAGAACAAAGCATACTTCAGAGGTTCTGGTAAATGACAAATTAGCAGCTCTGCTAACATGAACTGTGGTATTATCTGTTTTCATAACATGCCTCAAATGTTAGATTTCATTGGAAGGTAACTAGAATAGTCACTGAATTAGAGCAGCATGGGGTCTATAGGACAATGTGAACTATGTTGCCAAAAAATAAATTTACGGGGAGAAAACAGGAGAAGAACTGTTCTTAACAACAAGGTCCTGCTTCTTCACTGTCTGTATTTCATAATGTAGCTAGCTTTAATTGCACACTTCCTTGTCCTTCAGAATCCTCTGGGAATACTGGCAGGCATCCATGTCGCAGTCAATACTGAAATAAAACTGACGGCTTTTGTCACCTCTCATTAAATCTGCAGACTTACCACTGACATAAAAATCACATGGGAAACAAATGGTTTTTTTCTTAAAATATCTAGGCTTTTGTAGTCCTGGTCAGCCATTAAATGAATTGCTAATTTCTGAAGATGTTAGAACTTGATTCATGACTCTATATAAATGCTTTTTCACCATTCTGGTTGGTGTGGTGGTTGCTAAAATTAAGCAAGGATTGCATTTGAACCTTTTAATATCCCTTTGTGTGCTCAGGACTGAATGAGTCCTAACATTAATGAGACACAACTTTTTAACCTTGCCTGCATTAGGAATCCAACTGATGTCCATGGAATGAATGGACAGAGGATCATCATCTTCAGCAGTAGCGTCCATTCAGCATAGAAAGGGAAACAAGCACATATTTTTAGCTTTTTTGAGATACAAGCATGTTTGATGTTTTGTACCGACATCTGGCTTCCTTTGGAGTAAAGGTTGGATTTTGCAGTTTTATGCAAGCTGGGACTAGGGGACACTGGAGCATTTTGAAGGTTGGGTTAGTCAAAGATGAAATATTAACACAAACTTCACAGTTTTGGTGATTAGCAAGTCACAATTTTATTTTTTCTGCAAGAGTAGTAACCTGGCTGTCTTAGTCCTGTTGAAAGACCATTACACTTGGTCTACCAAAAATATTCTGTGTGTGCCTGACAGCCTTTGTCACTTCCTGAGCACCAAAACAATTGTTTTGGATGACTTTCACTGCTGGGAGGGGAAGAAATTCTTCAGTACAGTATGTAGCACATGGAATGCTATAGAAGCAAATGTAGAGAAAGCCACCACATTTATAATTAACAAGATAGGGCTCAATTTATTTACTGGCAATTAGAGTGGCTGGCAAAGTATTCTTATAAAAGGTTGAAAACTCCTTTGTCCTTATAACAAGGGGCAGAAAGGCCAATGTATTTTATAGCCGCTGTAGCTTTATTCCATATCAGGTACACAATTTTCTTTCCTGTAATTGCAAGTAGTAGCAAATGATGACCGTAACATGTTCTGAAGTACATAGACAAGAATAAATCTGAGTAGATAAAAACTCACCAGGAGTTCTTTAATGTTTGTAGAAAATTGGTATGGAGCTGAAAATAAGCATGTGAAAAAAGTCTCTAGTAAAACAGCATTCCTGTCTGCTGTGCCTGAGAGCTGCTTTCACATGGGGGGGGGGGGGGGGGGGGGGTGGGGGGGGGGGGCAGAAGAAAATGTCACCTATTATATAATTAGAAAAACAGTTGTGAAACAATGGTGATGATGGCATTTCCTTAAGGAATTTTTTCTTGCCTTAAAGGACTTTTAGAAAGCAAATTTCAGTGAGACAGAATAACTCAAATTAAGATGAAATGCAATTTCTCCTTTTTCTGGATCTGTGGCAGCAGTTTGATGTCCTGGAGGTGATAACTTCAAGGCTGGCTGGGTGGCAAAGTGCTGTGGAAACAACAAACCTCCTCTTGAATTTGCAAGTTTTTATTCTTCAGCTTAGGGCTTGCCAGTCATGCTTTTCAGTAGTAACTGGCTATGAAAACCTGCATCTGTTACGATATCCTCTTTAGTTATCAGTAATTAGCAACAGGCTGATGATGAGCTAGGAGGTTTTGCATGGCACTGCATGTGTCTTGGGAATGTGTAGAGGGCACTAAAAGATGAAAAATGAGTTGCTGACCTTACACCAGTGAAGCAAAGGACATTCCCATAACCTCTCTGGTGGCCCCAAGAACTATACCCGGAGAAGTGACCAGGAAATATTCTGCTGGGAAAACAATCTGAAGCCATACAAGGCTTTATAAATCTGATTTCTATACCAATTCAAAATACTGCTGCCTTTGATCACCAGTAGTCTGGCCTGAATATGTGAGACATCCTGGCTGAAGGTTTCCTAAGCCATCTATTTTTACTTTCTTTATTTTTACTTTCTTTGGTGTTTATTCTATTTATGGTGGATTTCTAGGACTTCTCTGGCCAGTAATGAAAAGATAGGTGTTTTATTGTATTGTATTTTATTTATGTATTTTATTGTATTTTATTGTATTGTATTTTCTCTTCCGCAGTCTTTTTGCCTCTGCTCTTCATTTTTTATCTTTCAGAAACACTGACCCTTCCTGGAAGTTCAGAGAAGGGAAAACAGCAAGATGGGCATGGGACAGATAAGCTTAGTGTCCTAAACTAGTCAGGAAACTCTTACACAACTGCTAATGAATGCCCCTGGACCCCACAGGACTTATGGTTACAGTAAATCTCTTTGTTGATTAATTGAAAAAATCTTTCCTCTGTATGAAATGACATGGATGTCAATGATTGGTCTCTGAGATGGCCCACTGTAGACCTTCAGGAGCATCTGTCAAATATGAGGGTGTTCAGTCTCTCTCATCGATTGGCACCTCACTCTATCTGCTCATGTTTCGTTCTGGGACAAATAGAGAGGAGCATCTATGTGATATGGACAACATTCATTTAGGACCTGCTTTTTTTCACGAGATTTTCCTTTTGCTGATAGACTGAACGGAAATGTTCTCTTTTTCATAGATATTTGCTAGCTCAATGGTGACTTTGAGCATGTTCCAGGTGGCAGAAAGCATCTTGCTTGCTGCACAGAGCCACTGCTGTACAGCAGCACAGTAGCCACATGAGGTATTGATTGAGGATGTCAGAAACAGCCTCTCTGAACAGCTTTAATGATGCCAAATGCAAGGGTAATTCCTGCTTATCCTTAAGATTGACAGCTTGCACACGACACCAGCCAAACATCACTGGATCAGCAGGAGAGCAGACTTCTGATTACTCCTAGATGTGTTTTCCTTTGGGGATTCCTATCCAGAAACCGACTTTAGATGTGTTAAACTATAAGAAGGATGTGGCTATGGTGTGAAGTGATAGCACTCCAGTTTGGAATACATCTTCCCTCTCTTTCACGGCCACATGCGTTAAACAGCTTTAAAGAGAATTGTCATTTCTTCTCACTGGGTTTTTAGCAGTGTCTTTAACAAAACAAGTACGTGCTAGTAGCTTCTAATGGGTCCCAGAGGAAGCTTTATAGGAGGAACTTTAACCTACAAAGAAGGTGAAATCCAGGGCAATGTTTAGTCATTGCATGCACTAGGATAGTTTGACTATTCTGCCTAGTCAAGAGGACATACGTGGGAGCCTTTTACCATGTCTCTACGTCACATATGTAAATGTGAGCTTTATTTTTAAACAGATGTGTATGAATTATCTTTCTTTATCAGTACAAAAATGTTATATTCTGCCCAGCTTTGTTCACTTTTTTTCTTAATGTTATGACTCCATCCTTCCCTGCCCCTCTTTCTCTCCTTTCTAATTCTATTCTCCCTTCTTTGCAAAGATATATTCCTGACAAGTCTGGTTGCATGTGAGCCTGGAAAAGGTTCTTCAGACTCTTGCTAATGCAGGTGGCTTGGCACCATTTATTGGAAGCAAAATCACATATAGCACTTGGTCACCAGTTATTAGATTCTACATGTGATGCTACTTGTGATACACCAGGATCTAGGATAACTCATTTGATACAGTAATCTTTAAAAGGAGTAAAATGAATGATTGCACAAATATTTTGTTGCATTCCATAATATTACTTTAGTGCAGGATGGAAACATTCATGCTTAATGATTGCATAAGTATCACTCTTCCAATATTGGTAGAGACTGAGATAGAGAATGATGAACATTTAATAGGAAAAAATTGACTGTTACCCACATCCTCCCTGTTTAGAAAAAGCACCTTAGAAAAAAAAAGTTGCTAATTTTCAGTTTACCTTTTCTTTAATGTAACAAACTTCCATTTGTGGTTTAATTGAGACTATTCTAGCATGCAACAAAAAGTTAGTGGAAGATAAAAGGGCATAGCAAGAAAAAATATTCAAAGTGAATAATTTAAGATCACATCCATAACTAATGGCATTTGGAAAGCTTCCTCTAGTGCTCTAATCATATCTCAAAATGTGCTAATTAGAGCAGTTTGGTACAAAACAGTGTATGCAGGTGTTGAACAGCTTTTTTCTGTTTTTTTTTTTTTTTTCAGAAACATGGCTGTAACTGGTTCTCCTGGCATTAGCACTCACATTTAATAAATGTTTCACCATTTAACATATGTTTGACAGCTGAAGAGTGCGCACATAGCTATTACCTTGTTAGAATAGACTTGATCAAGAATGCAGAACAAAATCAGATATTTTTAGTACAGCAACTTAAGATTGTAGTAAACAGTGAAGCATCCTATAATGCCCTTTGGGGCTGTAACTAGCAAAGACTTGAAACTGAAAGAAAAAAAATTGCCTTGAAAGGATAAAGTATCTACATTCATCTACTTGAAATTAATGTTATCTAAAAGCAGTTTTGATACTTCAGAAAAGCTAATAATTTGCTTACTGGTTTGAATTGTATTTAAGTGTTAACTTTTGGCTGAGAAGGATGTTGCTGCTCAGTTCTTCATTTATCTTGGAAATCAATGACAGCCAACATCACAGGTCCCTCTCTCTAACCCCTATCCAAAATTGATCAATATGATCCAGAAAGAAATGAGCTGTGCATTCAGGTCTCTGTGTGTATACATTTGGGCTTGTATTACTGCTCTGCCAGAATGAAACATGAAAACCTGAGAAGATGCTTAATGCCTAATTTACCCAAAATGATCCTGACAGCTCTGCATTACTGAAACAGGAGCTGGTTCTTTGGGGCTGTAGTGTCCAACAAGTAGGTGTGACAACACTGTCAAGTAAATAAGTCTGAAGAGCAGAGATTGTATTTGAAATGAATGTATCATGACTCTGCAGGATTTGTTTTATGCAATTATTCTAATAAAGTTTTATTTTAATGAGGTTCTACAAAATTTCACAGAATGAAACAAATAGCTCCATAACCATGTATTATTAATAACTCATTTCCTTTAAAGTTGAAAGCAGAGCTATTCTATTATGTGTTACAGATTCATTTTAAGACACTTTACTGGAGAGCCTGAAGTCTGAAATATTAATCTTGTGAAATTGAGCACATGGGTTTAAACCTAGGATAGATCCTATTTTTCAAGAGACTCAGCAGTACCTAACTCCATTTTTCCCAGGCAATCTGTAGACTTACTGCTGTGTATGAATTAGCTCCATTTCTATGCTGTGCTCTCCTTGTTCCTACGCATTAGCATTCAACCTCTTCTGTCTTCTGCAGCTAGATGAATTATTCCCTGAGAACAATTCATTTGACAGTGAAATTTGCCCTTTTTGCATTTGTTATTTCTCCATGAACACATCACAATTTGCATTAATTAGTTTATTATTTGAAATTGTTTGATGAATAGTTTGTTTCAACCCATTTCACTCATGTAGCTAATATTAATTTGAGTGTTTCATCCCAGTGATTTACCATTCAAACTGTATCCTGTTATATCCTATGGTGATTGTTCCTGCTCCTGCTCTAGATGACACAACTAGAGTCAATCAAAACCAGAAATATGGTTCATGAAAAGTTTTCAAAGAAAAGTTTAGTTCTATTCTCTTATTATTTCCCACAGTTACTGCTATTTTTGAGTAAACCCTCTACACTTTTATTTTTGTATATTTCTCTTTTTCCCAGTTTTACAACTGAAAAATAGGATTTTAAAATCTCTATTACTTTTTTTTTTTTTTTTTTTTTTTAATTCTATGTTCAAGGACATAAGGCAAAATAAATTGGGGATTTATTTTCTTCAGTAATAAGACATTCTTTCAACTGAAGAATTTTTTTCTGAAAACCTGCTCTTTGCAATAAAAATATTTTTGACTGGTCCAATTTATAGATTTTCTAAACAGCTTCTGCTTTGTCACGAGGTGTGATTCACTGATTAAAAAACATGCTTTCCCATATTAAATAAAATTCTAATGGCATTCAAAAATTCTTCCACTTCCTCCTTTGTCGGAGAAAAAAAAATACCATTAGGAAAACAGGAAATATGTGCACAAGGAAGTAAAGTTTCAGCATCTCTAAGAACTACCATGAATGCTTTCTTTGTTCTCTGTTGGGAGTTATGGTCTCTTGCTCCAAGCTTCAAGTAAACTTTGGAATAAAGTCATAGTGTTTCTGCTGAAATAGGTATTATAGCTCTGTACAGATCCAGTCTGAAAAAACACCATCTCAGGATGCACAGAAAGCTATGGTGTTCATCTATACCCAGAAAGAAACAATGCTGTAATAATATATTGGAGATTAGAGTAATAGTGAAATACCCCACATTTTAATGTTATTCATAAATAATGTTAAAAACCAGAAGTTGAGTATTTTTCTTTGGGAAGAAAGGAAAAGATTGGGTAAAGATCTCCCTTAGACACAGATTTTTTTTTTAAAACAAATCTTGGAAAATAATGGGAATATTGAAGTATATAATTATATGTATTCTAATCGCTTAAAGGGTTCAGCAAATTTGCCCAAGAAACCATGGAGTGTCCACTTGTGGCAAAACCAAGGAAAGGCACAAATGGGAGAGCAGAAGGAAATGGCAGTAGAATTAATGCCATCAGCATGCTTTTACAAAAGAGATTCTGTCAAGCAGACAGTGCAGTTTTTGAGGTCTTGGATGAGTCCAGTGAATGTTTCTCTGTAGTATAATATATCCAAGGCATTTTTGAGATAGGCATTTGTATTTCTGATGACACAGAATTAGTAAATGAATAACAATGATAAATTGCATATGGGAAATAGAGGCTGCTCTGGATCATTTGCAGAAGTAAAAAGCACATACTTCAACACAAAGGTGTTTGTGTCCTTGTCCTACATGGCTGTATTGCCAGGTATGCAGAAGGTGTGTCATTCACAGGAAACTGGAGCTTCATCCTTGGAATTATTAACTGAAGAGCACCAGAGCAGCAAAACAACACCGGGGCAGTGAACATGAGTGGGTAGTCTGATGCAGCTAAGGCTCAATGTAACTTCTGGAGAACTGTTTGAGAAATATCTTATATGAACAAGGAAGTACCACTTTTTCAGTTGTCATGGCATGAAGAAGGACTAGCATGGTTCTTCCTAGCTGTTTCAATTGCTAAGTGAGAGTTATAACTGCTGTTATGAGTCATGAACCTCTGGCACTAATGATACGCTCTTGTTTTGAGTTCTAATAGTTATCCTTCAAAAATAATGATAAAGGATTGGAAGGGATTGAGAAAAGAAATGTAGAAAAATACATTATTCTAGGGAAAAATACATTTTCTAGGGAAAATTTTATCTGTTTAGTGCATCAAAGAGAAAATTAAGAGATGATCGTGGGAAGAGACGGCTTATTGTAGGTGGTGTTTCTGTCAGAAAGATGAATCCATGAAATTCTGGATCTGAGACCTAGACTTAGATAAATTAAAAGAGAGCAATTAATCAGTGGAACAACTTTCCTCCAGTTATGATGGGCTACCTCACTGGCAGCTTCTAAATCAAGCCTCAGTGTCTTTATAAAAGGTATCTAAATGCTCAAAATAAGATAAAACTCCCAAGAAATCATTTAAACAAGATTTTTTGTCTACTGTGTAAAGGAGGAGAGGAAAAAGACCTTAATCCTTAAAATATGTCCATGGGACTTCCACTTGTATTTTACCCATGCTATTGGTATTAAAGCATTCAAATCATTTTAACATACGTATACAAAATGCACTACTGTCTGTGTTACTGCAGGGAGTTTGAATTGAATCTCAGAAAATTATAGATGTGACCATGTCTCCAAATGCTTAACATGGAGATCTGTTGGCAAAGCATTTGCACATCAAGTCTTTCTGTAGAATCAGCAAGTCGAAGAACCCGAGTGACGACAGCTACAATCTAAACAGTTTTATCAGTATATGCAATATTTTCTGAGAACTGTGGACCTCATGAAAGTCTTTTCTTGTCAGCAGTGAGGCAGGCAGCCTTGCTTTGTTGAAGGAATTGTGTTTTTATGGTGGATACTTCTGTGCTGAAATGCCACAGTGGGATATTGTTTGTATGGATAAGAAAATACAGTTACTTCAGGTAACAGTAATGGCTCAGTGCAGCATTCTGCTTTGTCATAAACCTCTGGCTAATGTATTTTTCTCTTGGTCTGGGGTTTAGCATTTTAACATCTTTCTGAAATTGTGTACATTGAAAATGTTGGTAGAGTCCAGCATTGAAGAATCAGTGTTTTTAGGGATGACTGGAAAATACCCAGGAACATTCCCTGAGATCTCTCTTTTGTAATTCAGAGCAGAAGTCTGTCCATATTCATAAAAAAGAGAATGGGCAAGCCTATCTGTGCCAGCAGGCATTGGGACTGCTTGTTTCATCTCCATTTCTCAGACCTGTCAGAGCCAGCAAAGAAAAAAGGAGGCAAGGGATGTTAGCAGCTAATGTGGCTTTCTGAAGTATCATTGTATATGAGATATCTGAGTAATGCATGCTGAGGGGTGGTACGAAATCTAGGCAGGAAATCACCTCAGGTTTGGCCATTAATCTCTGGCACTGCCTTAGCCTTTGTGAATGTGGAAATGGGCTGGAAACAAGCAGCAAGTGAGGTAAAGTGATAATGTGCAACTACTTCTCGTGGCAGAAAAAGCCAGAACTAATTTTACACAATTTCTGCCTTGACTGTGGTGTCTACCGCTATGAGACTCTTTTTTTTATATTGTTCCTTTAATTAAAAGAAACCTCCCTGCCTCTCTAGGGCACATCCCTGAGGAGAATTGGTTTTGGATGAGAAGCATGTTTTTGCTCTTTCATCCTTTTCAAAACCCAGAGTTTATTTTCTTTCTATTTGTCAATCAGCATGAAAAAGCTTTTTTAGCTCTTACTGCACCGGAAACAAACATGAAAAAAAAGACTGAAAGCTTCAGGCAGTTTAAATGTGGGGGAATGCAATGCTGATGTAAAGCTGCAGCAGATGTACAGCTTAATTAGATGTTAATGAATAGACAGATGTGTATAAGTGAGCAGTTCTGAGGGTGTGGAAGGAAGCAGAAATATGGAGCTGTAAACACTTTGATGTTGCCTGGGTAAAGGTACATTTCAAAATTACTCTGCTTGCTGCTGTTTCTTGTATCCAGACTGGATTTTCCTATCACTATGTGGCAGCAAATCATTTTGTTTCTTGCTGGTACACTGAGGGAAACTGAAACACGGGTTTTCCTTCCCACAGCCATGCTTTGGATTGCTTCAGTTCTCCCACTCTTGGGAAGAGTTTGCAAACCTGAGGTGGCAGAGATCTGTGTGGGAAAAAAATTGACAAATCTTTGGTGTCAGAACTGTGAAGAAATTTAAGGGGCTAGCTGGAGAAAACAGAAGGTCCTCTGGACTTGGAAGGAACAGTTGAAAGTGCAAGCAGAAATAAACAGGGTACAAAACAAGATGTAGAGAGAGGAAGAACAGGAAATTATTCCAGGTAGTGAGATCACAAATCCCCTTTGACCATATAGATAAATTAGTTTACAGAGGGGCTAATCAAAACCACCATAAATACACAAGACAAATCCGCTGGTGAAATAGGGTTAGGGAAATGTGTAAAAAAGAAAACCAAATACCATCAGTTAAGAACAGCAATGAAACAAGGAACATGGTAATAAAAAGGCTGGTAGGTTTAAAAACTTGCTGTGCTGCTTATGGAATGAGAGGAATGCTTATATTACTCAGTGCATATAAATCTCCTGAGATGTATTTTTCTGAGGGTTGTTTCATTGAGGGTATTTTCATTGTCTGTTCTCAGTGCAGCATTACAAACCTTATTTATAGATTAAAGGGAGCTATAGGCTCTGCAGTATTTCCAGCTAAAGGTCTTTTCTTTCCTGGGGTTCATGTAGCTGGTGAAGGCCACAGCTCTGGTGTATGGTATATCTTGGGTAACTTCCCAAGGCCAAGGTAGTGAGAGCAGTCCCAGAGGAGACAGAGATGTGGATGAGAACACAAAGCTTTTCTTCACAGAGAATTGAGGTCTGCTTTGGGAGGCTGTGTTCCCTCTTCTCAGAAGAGCAGAGGCATTGTGTGCACCCTTCACAGTCTGCAGCCACGCACCTCACTGCTAATGAGGGATCCAGAGACTGAAGACCAGTCTCTGGTGGGGATTGCAGGCAGAGATTGGCTCCTCATTCTGTACTTTTGGGGATGCATGCTAATCATGCAAGAGTATTCTTTATACATGGGTTTCTTTAGAAATATATGTGGAAATATAATCTAATTGAGCTCCAGGTATTTGGACTAATGGTCTGGCTATCCTTCTGTGTATCTGCCTGCCTGCCTATCTGCCTTTTGATCTATCTACATTTTTTTTAGTCTCTTTGCTAAAGTGGGACTACCCTTCTTAACAGCTCCTCTGTTTGAAACCACTATAACTTCAGTATGACAAAGTAGCTTTTTCCTCATAATAACTTTTTTTGTACTTTACAGTGCTTGAATGTCTCAGTGCCCTTTTTGAACCCCATTATCTCCAGTGCACTTTTCCTTGACCCTTCCATTGCATTAGCACCTGCCTAGGGTACTAGTAATTCCTTGCTAATTTTGGAGCAGGGACTACCTCTGCATATTCTGAAGCCAATTTTAAGGCTTTCATGGGGCAGTGGAAGATCCTGGGTCAAGTGCAAGACATTTATACCTGGTATACACACACCTGTCTTCCTCACCCCTGCCTGCCCATGGTGCAGATGCTCAAATCCTACCTCTCACAAACACTGGCTTGCTACAGGGCTGGTTGAAATATCAGATTTGGATGGTCTATCAGGTGGATCAGTCTTGAACATGATAAATATGTCACAGTAAATAGATTGCATACAAGAGAAGCATAGATGATGTGCTTAGCTAAAATATTTGCATAGTGTTCATGTTGTATGTGTTTTCATATCTAACCTTGTCTATGTGCAACATCCTAAGAACTATTAATGAGTCAAAAAAGTTTGTAAGAGCCTACATTTCTGAATGAATACAGTCTTTGTAAATACTGCTTCTTCTTTTTTTTTTTTTAATTCTATTTATGCCTGCCATTTGGTATGCTTTTTATTGATTTGTTAGACTTATCAAAGACTGACAGTTCATAGATATGATCTGGCAAAAGTAAATGCTTTGAGGAGCAGGTGGGGAAGTTGGGGTTGTTTAGCCTTTAAAAGAGAGAGGAGGGGTCTCTTCATTATCTACAACTGCCTGGAAGGGGATTGTAGTCAGGTGAGGATTGGCCTCTACACCCAACCAGTTGGTAGGACAAGAGGACATGGCCTCAGGCTGCACCAGGATAGTTTCAGGTTGAACATCAGGAGGAATTTCTTCAGAGAAATGATAGTTAAATGTTGGGACTGGCTTCCCAGGGAGGAGGTGGAGTCACTGTCCCTGCAGGTGTTTAAGAGATGACTGGATGTGGTATGTAGTGCCCTGTTCTAGTTGACAAGGTGGTGATCATTTGAAAGTTGGACTTGATCTCAAGGGTTTTTTCCAACCTAATGGATTTTGATAGTGGTTTGATTTTTTAAAAATCAAATCAAATTGATTATGATTCAGTGTAAACGGCAGGAATTCCAATGTATTGGTTACTGCCAAGCAAGCTGAGTCATACGTGTTTATTAATTCTGCTGATTCTGTTATTACCACTCATTTTTCAGCAGAGTATGAAAAAAAATAATCTAATCTGCTGTACAAAGTAGGTAATATGTGACAAATATACATTGTTTGAAATAAATCTTTCTCATCTTTTCCATCCCTTGGTCTTTTATCAGATGTGTAGGCAAGAAACCGAGATAAGCATCAAGTCAATTTATTGGTGTATCATTATTCCTCCTCCCTTTTCTCCAGACTTTTCACATCTGATTCATGCCTAATGCTAAGGAGCTATTGTTATTATGTCTTATGGGAGAATCAGAGTAAGAACTGTATAAGTAATGCATTTTGTCTGTAAAGGAAATAAAATCCATAACGATTTAAAGAATCTGCCAGAGAAAAAGAACAAGCTGGGATCTTTCTAGGAGCAGCCAGGAGCATTTGTGTGCTATTTAAAAATGCAGAGGGAGCATTGACATCTAGTGTTTGTTCCAGTATTTTACTAGATTTAATAGTCCACAATTCAATCTGAAGTAAAAGTATCCCCCCCAAATGACTCCTTATAAAGTCTTTTGGAGACCAAAGTCAATATCTATGGGCCTTTGGAGGTGCAGCAATTGATTACCTGTCCAAGTCAATGAGCATTAAAACCCAAAGAGATTCAGAAATGCACTTCACTGTTGCAAAACTTCACCTCTTATACCACAGATGCACAATGACTGGTCTATGCTGAAGTTCAGTATATAAATAAAACAGCTTATTCTGGGACCTAATTGAAGTTTTGTAACATCCAGAAAATTCTAAGTTAACACCTTTTGCTGTAATGTTGGTATCCCTGGATGTATGCCGTCAGTACAGTCTTGGTGCAGGATGAACATAAAGTATATCAGATTTTGGAGCCACTTACTCTTTTGTCTGCTAACACTGTCATCCTTTGTCCCCTCAGCTTGTGGAATAACATCACCTTGTCTTCTCAAAGCTCCTTTCTACATGAAGACCTCTTCCAGCGGTACACAAGAATCTCTTCATCCCCTCTAAAATCAAGTGAATTGAGCAATTACTTTGTGATTCTTAGAAAGGCAGGAGCTGCTTAAGAGAGCCAAGAGTTTGTGACTGAAAAGGAGGGAGAATTTCCAGCTGTAGCTGCATATGACAAGTAAACAGTGAGTGACAGAAACTGAGACTCAGTAGGGGAAGTATTTGATTCAAGCTTCTGGAAAATAGAAACACTTCTTTGGGGAAACTGCTAACTTCAGGAGTTTAAGATCTAAGTTTTACAACTTATCTGAACACACATAATTTATTAACACTAATTTGGGGGATTGCTGAGCTAACTGAACTGGAAGTGGGTAATTTCTTGGAAATCTGATGTCATGATTTTAATTTCATTCCCTTTTCTGCTGAATCTCATGACTGAGTTCTGATGATAAGAAAGATTTCACTGGAGTGGAACTCAATAGGTCTTTTAAATAGGAACTTTCATTCTCTGTCTATAGTACCTTACCTGAATGTACTCACAATTCCCTAGAGGCGTTTTACTGACAATTTTCTATTAAAATCCCATAGATGATGGAGATTCCACAGTCCTGGAAGACAATATTTTAGATGTCCAAACCAGATTTTCCTACCGTGTTTCCTTCTGTAATTTCTTATCTGCAATGTGTATGAACTGTGTAGCACAAACCAATGTATGTCACACCTATAGAATGTCCTGTCCATAAAGCATGTGAGCTGTACTGCTTCCCATATCACACTTTCAAAGCCCTGTGTTTCAGAGAATCATCAGGCTTTCTGCACAATACTGGCCCATAGTCAACTGCTTCTTGTTTATACTTGCTCTTAACAATAATAAGCACATGCAAGAAACTGCTCTTGTTTCTTGAGAGCTCTAGTGGAGTTATGGTTATTTCTATGAGAGGACAAATAACACAAGGAAGTAGGTATTGTAAAGGCTAATTTCAATATAAAAATGTAAAGTATTTTATTTTAGTGAGAGAAAAACAGAGGTAGCATTGTACTGCACCAGTGTGTGAGTTTGGGAATCTTCTCAAGTGTGTAGCTGTGATCCTATTCATTTTTTTTTTTTGAAAGATAGCAAGTACAGTCTGGATTATGGGCTAATCAGCTGACCTTCAGCCTCCAAAAAGCTGTTGAGCTAATCCTGATAGAAGCTGTTTCTGGACACATAAGGTACCAGAAGGTAATTTGAAGAAGCCAACGTGGACTTACTAGGCTCAAATTTGTGCCTTCTAGGGAGGAATGACTGATGTTGTGGATGAAGGGAGAGGATTTTGTTGTTTGCAGAAGGTGTCATTTAGCACAGCTTCCTACTCACTGTTCCATAGCATCCTGATTGCCAAATGAGACACATGGACTGAGGCATTTTACAAGGCAGTTGATGAGGTATAATTTAGAAATAAATACATGTGGAAATGTGCATGAAATACACATGAAAGTATTAAATCTGACATACTGTCTTTTTCACAAGTGGTCACTCACATTTGTCCTTTGCTTTCTGTCTACTATGTCAGAGAAATGTTATGAATTTTAAGACAAATAAGGGCTTTGTTATTTTAGAAGAATCACTTGGTTATTAGTACTAAAGTAAGTTTAAAAAATTGTGTTGATTTTATTCCTGAAATATATGACATTCCTATTGGGTTGTTACATTTCTTGCATTCAGAGAGGTGTTTATTGCTTTTCTTTATATTTACTTTTTGATGAAGTAATCAGCAAATATGTCATAAGTGGATTTACACTATGATTTGAGATATTAAATAGCAGCAGTAATCCAGCTTCCAAAATCCCTTTTTTATAAATATAAAATCATAGATAAAGAAGACTTTGTCTTTCTTTAATTAAATACATGAATTTTAAAAATGCTGAAAAATAACAGTGAGAAAAAGAAAATGCATTGCTACAGAAATAGATTTTGAGGATTTTTTTTCTTGAATTACTGGTTCTTGTCTTTCTCAGACACTTCATGCATGAGATCTGTTGTATTCCAGAGTGAGCTCTCCTTGAAGGTTTCAAGAGCTAAGCCATCCAGCCCTTTCATGCTGATTCCTCCATTTTTTTTTAAACCAAGAAAACAAAAAAAAAATCCAGATTCCTTTTTCCACATCCTGATTCAGCCAGTAGTTAACTAATTCAGTCAAATACATATTGAACTTTAAATATAGTCATAATAAAACTAATTAATTTTGATAATTCATATGCCTAAAAGAGAGATTAGCCAGGACTAAATATATTGCTAAATCAGGTGTGCCCTCTCTTTAAGCTGCTGTTTCAGTTGGGAGAACTTTGGGAATTGCAGTGTCCGAGAAATACTCAAAATTGCTGTAGACACATAGATCTGGGTTGGCCCACTGCAATTTTATTGATTCAGCAACAGCTAAACTCTTCTAATAGGCCAAGGAAGGAGGTCAACTCATGACTTCTTATATCTCAATGAAAAAGTGTATGTTTTATTTTAATTTTGGCAGTTAGTCTAGCAGAGAGAAAATGAATGCCTTTTTTTTTTAGAGTAGAAATATCTTCCAAATTTTTTTTTACTTATTTTGTATTTTAATGTGGAATGGGGAAAGTTCATTATCAAATCAGGCCCTCAGTCTTATAATCTGGTAACATTTGTCTTCTCTACACACAGTCAGAATTTTTAGCATGAAAATATTTGTTCATGGTGGGGAGATAGCAGGTTGCAGTGAAAATGAAATGAGGTTTAATTTGGGTAATATTTAAAGCACAGAAGAGGAATTTCAACTAAAAATTAAAAACTTTAACTTATTATCTGTCCACCATGGGACAGGTGTCTTCCTCTGTTCTGTTTTGTTTGTCGAGGAAAAGGAATGCTAACTACTTCTCATTATATTTATGATTTTATTTGTGGTTTATCAGCCAAACACTTGTCTTTGGGAAGCACCTAGAGAAAGCAAGATTAATTGATTTCTAAGGGCAAAATAAAAACATAGATATGAAGTATGATATATAATTGAAATTTCCTGGATATGTGGGCAGCTGACTGGGGAAGTCCACATAATATTCTTTCCTGAAAGTAAATTTAAAAAAAAAATGAAATTGAATTTAGCAGATAATTTTTGACCTCTGGACATGGAAAAGACTCAATAAATAGTTGTGTTTTCCAAAAGGACATCATTGGTCCTCAACCGAGGAAATAAGAATATTAACTGAAGAGGAACGAGAGAGCCAAATATGTTTGCGATGTGACACCGTGTCACATGGAATGCTCCCAGCCAAATCTTCTTCCTTTGCTTTGGAAAACAAAGTAAGGATTTTGGCTATTTTGGATTTTAGGAAATTTGATGTCAAAGAGTCATAGTAACTCTGACAGGGACCTGGATTTCTGCAGTGGTGAAAGGCTACAAATGTGGCCCTTAAGAATTCTCTGTTTGGTCTTAAAGGCCCTGTTGCTCCTGCAGAGGTGGGAGGTCTAGTGAGAAGCTGAGTAGGCAGCTCAATTAATTTTTTTTCTTTCCATAAAAGCTTTTTGGGTTGCACAAGCAAATGAAGCAACTATTCCTCCTGCCCTGCTTAAAAGGCTCTGAGTCTTCATACACACATCAGTCATGAACTGACAGGAAAAGAGCCCAAAGGATGAAGGGGAGGCTGCTATTACATTTAGTCACTTGTATCTCTGCTATTGCTGTCAACAGAAGAGGAAAGGCTGGAAATTCTCATAAGTGATTTTTTAAAAAAAACTGGTTTAACTTCTTTGAGAGAAACATACACTAGGTATGCCTGTACACCTCAAGAAACCTCAGATTGTTTTGTCACTACCTATACCAGACATAAGGAACTCTTATTTATCCTTGTTCAACTGACCAAAGACAAACAAAGTCTCAGTGATTTGATCAATGATGCACAAGGAAATTTGTGATAGAGTGAACAGTTAAGCCCAGCATCAATATCCCAGGCTGTCCTGCTTACCTGTAAACAATTGTGTCTTTGTGAACTGATTAAGAGTCAAAGTTCTATTTAGCAGCCAGAAGGCTTCCAGTTTAAACAGGTTAATTACAGGGGCAGAACTCCATCTGCTTTTGTAATCCCAGACATCACAAACTGTAGGAAATAGAATAAACATGTATTTCTACAATTACATCCACTGATAGTGTTTTGCAAAAAGATGGTTCCTTTTGTCTTGAGCAGGGAATGTATCTGCTCATCAGAGGGCTTGCTCTTCAGTACACACCCTTCTCACTACTGTCATAAACGTGTGACACACAAGAACAAGGTGAGAATGAGCTGAATTTTCTCTCTCTGACCTTCTAACATAGTCTAACATGGGATGAAGGTTGACTAAAATCTCTGTCAGTTTACTAAAGTCAATATGTAATAGCGTCTCCAGTTAATGTTAAAGCCACCTGATAAAAAACCCCATTGGACATTGGAGACCTAGTAATCCACACGTGCTGGGGGTTCATTTTACTTCTGGGAGAAGAATGTGAAAATCCAAAGGACAATAAAAAAGTTTCTGTTAATTGCAAGTCTGTGACAGTGGTCGGAAAAATCTGTCTGTATCTCCCAGCTGAACTGTGGGGTAACCAGTGGGGAGCTGATATAAATCTTGAATGTACAATATTCCAGTATTCTGAACACTGGGATCTTGCTTGAAGAAGCACACAATCCTTATTAAAATCAAGTGTCCAGAAGGGGAAGATGGCACTTTATAACAAAATCCCAAAGCTGGAGAAATATAAGGGAAGCACAGCTAATACAAACCAAAACCCAAACTTGGATAGATGTTTGCTACAGGGAGAGAACTTCCCATTCAAATCACAGTGGATAACTTTACCTTAGCTCTGAGCTTTTGATAGTTAAGTAGAACAAACTGCCTTCAGCAAAATATTAAATATCAGGTTACATCTTGATATGAAAAATATTGCTATCTTATCAGGATCACTGTGTACATTTACTCATGGTGCTGGCCAGTTTGCACAGTAGTCAGGCTTCTCCCTCAGTGGCTTCACAGCTTTAAACAGCTCCCTTTTTCTTAGGTTTCCCCACAAGTCCTACTTAAATATATAGCTTATAATTCTGTAAAGCATTCTGAAATACAAAATTAAGCCTAAATTATAAAAATCAATTAAAATTAAGACCCCTGTCATTTTGCAAAGCTAGTAATTAAAGCTTTTTTTTTTTTTTTTTTTTTTTTTTTTTTTTTTTTTTTTTTTTTTTTTTTTTTTTGTCCTCCAGGCTTTGAAAACCTGTGCAAAAGTTTCAATCAGTGGAGAGCCAAGGGTTTTCAGGCAAACAGCAATTCTTAGGAAGGAGCATTTAATGGAGCTTTCTTCTTCACCCTCCTGCCCCAACCCAGTAGAGACAGAGCCATTCAGAACTGTATTCATCAGCTCTGGAATGAAATTAGTGGTGGTAGTTAATTGTTCTAGCGCTGTAGGGGAGGAATGGTACTGTTATCCTGCTAGTGCAGGACGTAGCTGTGTTTCACTCACCAGAGGGATTGAGATCCTGGGAATTTTATGGAACTCAAAAAAATTTTGCTATGATGAGAATGTTGGAAAGAACAAAGAGTTAAATGTTCTCACAAGTAGGTGAAAAACAGTTTGCATGTCTCCAAGCAGAGTTAAGGAGTAATCTTTATTGACTTTTCTTTCCTATGCATGCTTTTCTTATGCTCTTTCTCTGAAGAGATCAATGCAGACTTTTAACAAGGTGAACTACAAATTATTTAAGTTGACAAGAATGTCAGCACTGTTATTGTCAGAAGCAGCAAATGGCTGCATATCCAGTTTGGGATATAGTCAAGCTGCAAATTCTTCTTAACAGAATCAAGAGTTTAACAAAGTTGCTGATTCAGGATGGAGACTAACTTACAGGCTTAGTAGCTTTATTCCATCTTTGTTTCCACAATTTGTTGCTTGCTCAAAAATCTCTCTTTATTCATATGATGTCCTTTTCACTGTGAATTCTGAGTGTTTCACAGAGGTATGTCAGTCTCAGTTTATTCTTCTTAATCTCAAATCATGTCTGCTCATTCTCTCATTCTTTTGCTCTTTGGCAGTCCACTAGATTTTTTTTTTTCTCCCTCTTTTTGATAGCTCCACCATTTGGGATTATTCTGATCTCATAGAGCCTCAGTCCCAGATTCTTTACAGGCATTTATTGAGGTTTTTATTCATCATATGTTCTTAGTCTTTCTAGACCCTGCTTCATGAGGCCAGACTGTAAATTTAATCAATTAAACCTGAGTATTGATGCTCTGTCAAATGAATGATTGTTTCCTGGGAAGGAACTTTTCCTGGACTACTGCATTTGCAAGTTTTGGGAGGACCATAGCTTTCTGTACATATATATATATATAAAATACTTCTGTATTTATATTATAAATCAAATTTTTTTCTGGTTCTCTTTTTTTTTTGCCTCTGGTCACTAGTTATTTATTTAAATGGAAATTAAATCAGATTCTGTCTCTTCTCTATTGGCTGCCTCACAAAAGCAGCTCTGTCTAAATTCATTTGGCAACCCAAACTGTCCTCTATGTGGTCATCATCAGAAATACTCAAATTTGCTTTCAAGCCTGCAAAATGGAAACGTGGAATATATTATTTTTCTTTTTATCATTATTTTGGAGCTGTTTTCTAAATTTAAACCTTGCCTAACTCACATACATAGAAAATCTATTCCACTGAAAATTTAAGTACTTAGTATATATATATATACCATGTGTGTTGTATAGGTAACCAGACTAAATGGAAAACATCAATTACTTGATCAGCCCACATAAGACTTTAATAATGTCCAGATCATCTGAGTTCGACTCTGACTTGGCAATAGATTTCCTTTTGTGGCCTTGGATGACTCCCTTAGTCTGTCAACTTCTAACCCTCTGCAAGAGTCAGTTATGTTGCCAAAGGTTCGCTACCTTCCCAGGGCATTGTAAATAAAAAGCACCGCTGAAAACGAGACTTTGAGACATTTCTGTGAGCAGTGACCATCTAATTAGGCAGATACGTGAAATTAATAATAATTTGTAGACACAAGCAATGGCATACTGATACTTCTAGAAATCTCAGTTCCTGTATTCTAACATAGCTCATAAAAACAGATTAAAGTCCCACAAGGAGTCATGGAGAACCTTTGCTTCTTTATCCTGCTTATTTCTAAGAGTCATCCTCCTCACCACTGCTTCATTTAAAAAACATTGGCACACATGGTTGTTGGTCAGATAAAGGTATGCTAATCACTGACTGGTTTCAGTTTACAAAGGCTGTTAGAAATTTCATCCCTGGTATGTGGCTTTGAAAATCAAGATGATTTAATTGCAGGTGGGACACAGAAACTCTAATGAAGGAAAACCTCACTCCTAGGGAACAAAGGACAAATTACAAAGGTTTTTTTTTTTTTCTTTTATCCAGTGAAAGATGTGGTCATAGTTAAGAGCAAGATGGCTCTCAGAGATAGATATCTGCAGTAATAGATTGGGGGTTTATCAGACTGCCAAGCTACAGTACTGGGGATTTTTGAAGTGAATGTATGGTTGAGATGCTTGTCCAAAAGCTGAGTGAGAAAGCAAGCCCTTGATGAATAAAGCCAGTACAATTTTAAGTGAAATAAATCTAGTTCTGGTTAGAAGGAAGAACTTCAGGTTTTGCCTATGAAAACAATTCTCCTGTTCTTTTTTATGAGGACTAGGACAGGAACACCAAAAACAGTGGAGTAAGATGAGGGTAAAAGGGCAAAAAATCCCTTCCAGTAGGGAACTTCTAATACGTCTTGGGTTTCTGTCCTTTTAGGATGGGGATGGTTTCTTACACTCTTTAAATCACATTGTCAATAGAAATGAAACACTGCTACTTTTATGATTAATACTATAATGGCTCTTTGTAGCATTTAGAAGCAAGCTAAAGTGACAAATCTAAATGTCCTATTTATAAATTGTTTGCAGATGCTACTGTGCCTGTACATAATCATATAAATATTATCATTCTTGGGCTGATTTGCAGTTTGCTCTATGGAAAAAGCTAACACAAAAATGTTATTTACATTTACTCAACTTTCTTCACAGAGATAAGAACATTCTTATCTCATCCTTGATGGAGAGAAGCTCATTGCTCAAGCAGCTTCACTGGTTTTATGCTGAAATTCTGGAGGCCAGCTGTATCCTCAGCAGACATCAGCCTGTCTTGCTCCATTGCATCCCCAAAGCTCTGTCAAACTGACAGCTGTTACTGAGTTGCTGAAAAAAATACAAAAAGATACTCCTGGAGATTATTGTGACTTTTGTGGTCTGTACTTCCTAATCCCTGTCTAACCCCAGATGTGAAGTTGGTCTTTCCAAGGTATGTCCCTTATATCACTTTGTGTCTGGGAGCTATCTGCTCTTGATGGGGGGGATGCCCAGTTGACACCTTTGAATTTCCCCTTTAAAAGGACAGCATTATCCAGTGATTGTATCTGAGTTTTCTTTCCTGTTTGTCTTGTCAGCTGTGGTCTTCTTCATTTCACCTCCACATGCCTTTCCGTTTAGCTACTTTTTTTTTTTTTTTTTTTTTTAATGGGCATAAAAGCACTAGCTCTGCTTGTAAAACACATTCAGTGCTACAGATGAAAAATGTTTTGTTGGTTTCTAAGTGTTTATTTTGCAATTGTTTTCTTTTAGTTTTCATATTTTGGTCTCTAATAGGTGAACATAATTTCTGATTTTGTCTTTGTGTCTTCCTTTTTAGTTGTGGAGAGCTTCCTTCACTCAGTAAATAATTTCCTGCTCTTCAAGAGATGGGAATGATGAGAGTGTTAGTGCACCTGAGACTAAATGCACATTTGGGAATGTATGAATCTGAAAAAAAGGCTGTGAGTACTTACTGCACCAGGCTTGAAACAATAAGCTTTAAACCTCTTCCACAAATGAAAACAACTTTCTAGGAAGAGAGGGAGGAAGGGTGATACCTTGTTGTAAGGTTATATTCTTTGTTTGTGCACCTTTAAACACATCTGCACATGGAACTGCTCAGAAGCCACTTCTGTAACTGTAAAACTTTGTTTATGTTGTAGCCAGGAAGATCAACACCTGAACTTTAATTCATGATACTCTTTGAGTTAGTATCACTATTGAGGCCTTAATTTATTGGTAATTTGGAACAGGTTTCTAAAATGTTGCGATTTCTGGTTGCATTTACACAGTTTTTATGATAACTAAATTGCAGGGGAAGAAAAAAGAAAAAGACTTTCTAAAATGACAGGTTGCAAAATCAATCACTTCAACAATTAGGGAATGATAAAATGTAACTTTTTCAAAGGTATATTACTTACCCAGAACCAGATGAAGTTTCTTGGGTTAACCAAAAGCCCATTCTGTAGTAATTCAAAACTGGGAATTTTAAGGGAATTTTAAAGTTTTATTCCAAATCAAGGGGTAGGAATGGAACTTTTCCTGAAAGATTATGAGGAATTGCCATTATATTTTAACCTGTGTTTTAGAATCCTTCTTGGCTGAAATAATTAAACTGTAATCCACAAAACTGTGGATTAAACTGTGATTCACATAGAGAGTTTGACTGTAGTCAAAGTAAAAAAAATAGAGTTCAAGCCCTGGAAATTTCTTTCTTGGGAAATTACTACATTTTGATATTCTGTTTTCACTCTCAGATATTAAATATTTCTACTCCTAAATTCAGATTAAAAGCAAATGATAAAATATTTTGTTTCAGAAATGTTTGGCGGTCATTACTGAAGCCTTAATTTTGATAACATTTAAGCTATCCCTTTCCATTTTATCATCGAGAATGTTGAGTATTTCTATTTCTCTTGACACTATTCCCCCAAAGAAAAAACATATTAGCTTTCCCATGCTCACAAATATAGCTGCTATCCCTTTGGAAGTTCTTACTGTCATCCTTCATGTCCCTTCATCAGATTAAATTTTAGCTGTGCTTTGGCTTTCCTGATCTCATCCATCCCTACATGCTCTGGCAGAGCCTTGATGTTCCTGTCAGGGCATGTGACTCAGCTTCCACCTTCTGTACCTTTCCCTTTTATGTGTCAGTTTAGTCAGAACCTGCTTGCTCCTCTGTGGAGGTTTCCAACCACCTCGGCTCCACTTGCTGCTCATCAGGATAGACAGTTCTTGAGCTTGTAGGAGCTGATCCTTGAAGATCATCCAGCTCTCCTGGACCTCTCTTCTCCCTAGGACAGTCGGGACCCTGAATAGGCCAAGGTCTGCTCTCTTGAGGAGAACCAGCACTGAGTTAGATTTTTTGCTATTAACCCTGTTTTTAAATGTAAAATCATGTCTGTAATGTATTTTTTATAGTCAATCAAAAATATGTTTTTGTATTCAAAAAATGCTGATTTTTCCATTATATTGGGGAAATATTTTGATTTTACATTTCATTATAATTACAAAGATAAATTTGGCAAGGTAAAATTGCAGGTGTTAGATTATATGGTTCAGGTGAAACAACCCAGTAGCTTCCATCAAATATGGATTGAATAATATTTCTATTTATCTAGAAATGCTTTTTCTCTTATAAAAATTTTGGTTAAAATTTACTGACTGTATCTGTTAACTCCATCTTTTTCTTCACATAAATATATTTCTTTGGCTTTAGATGGAATGGAATCCAATTTCAGATGGATGGAATTTGAATCGATTTGGATGGAATTCCAAAGCAACAGTCAGGTTAGAGGATTCTATAACAAGTATATAAGCCATTTTTTTTTTTTCAAACTTGCCAGGCTTGGAAACCTGGAAAACAAGGTTCAGAAGGGTTTTGTATTAAAAATGTTTTATCATTATGGCTGCTGTTTGTACCAGTGCCACTTGTCATTTGCAGAGAGACTATACCTGATGTGGAATCTCCTGCTGAAGTAAAACAAAAAGTCAGGCTGCAATTTATGTGAGAAAAGGTAAGAATTCAAAAAAATCAAAGGGAAGGTGAGACAGGCAAGGGGCCAGGCAAGAAAGAGAATGGAAATACCACTAGACCTCTATATTGAGGTGGTTGAAGACAACTGAACAAATTAATTGGAATATCCTATCAGTGGGTTATTTATTTTCTTAGAAATGTTGTTGTTACTTTGCTTTTTTGCCCCTGTAGACTGATGAAATGGTAATCACATTTCTGGTTCTCATGCTGAAGTTTTGAAATAGAAAAATTATGTCAGAAATAAGGACAGGAAGAAAGGAAACAGAGATAAAGACTCATTATGAAGAATGCTTTGAAGAAAAGTAGAGTCAATAATTTTAGAGACATTAAAAATAAATATATATTTGAGGCATTTCTTTTAATACAGTTTTTGTTACATTGTTGTGTCCCCCCCTTTTTATTTATTTATTTTTTTAATTTTGCATATTTAGTGTGATAAATACAACTTGGAAGTACTTATAAACACTCTTCTGTCATGGGGTTTTATTCCTGCTTGAAAAACATTGTGAAACCTTGGACTCAGAAGAAGAGATAGTGTTCAGCAGCAAAATTGTCTAAATTGTTTCTAATGGAGACCCAGAGAAAATAGTGACTTACTGTTGCTTCATCAGGCCACCAGACAGGACAAATTATTTGTTTTATGGCACATAACAGTCTTACCAGGGATGTTAATGCCTGTGGAGACCTCTGAGGCCTGCACTTTGGCTACAATAACTCCATGTGCTATGGGGTTGGGGTGGAGTGGCTGGAAAACTGTCCACCAGGAAAGGTCTTGGGGGTGTTGGTTGACAGTGACTGAACAGAACCCAGTGTGTGCCCAGGTGGCCAAGAAGGCCAATGGCATCCTGGTCTGTATCAAGAATAGTATGGCCAAGATCAGGGCAGTGATTGTCCGCCTGTACTCAGCACTGGTGAGGCCACACCTCCAGTGCTGTGTCCAGTTCTGGGCCTTTCATTTTAAAAAGCATTTGGGAGATACTGGAGCATATCCAGTGAAGGACAAGACTTGTGAAAGGTCCCCAAAACATCTCCTGTGAGGAAGAGCAGAGGGAGGTGGGTTTATTTAGTCCTGAGGAGGGGAGGCTCTCAGGGGTACCTCATTGCTCTCTACAACTCCCTGGAAAGAGGGTGTGGTGAGGTGGGGGCCAGTCCCTTCTATTGTGCCTGCAGTGAGAGGACCAGAGGAAATGGCCTCAAGATGAGACAGGGGAGATTCAGATCAGATAGTAGGAAAAAAGTTTTCACTATTAGAGTGGTGAGGCATTGGAAAAAGTTGCTCAGGGAGGTGGTGGTGTCACCATCCCTAGAGGTGTTTAAGAGACCCCTGGACCTGGTGACGCATGAAGTTTTTTTAGTGATTTGGGGGTTACAGTGGTAGTGTTGGGTTGATGGTTGGACTGGGTGATCTCAAAGGTCTCTTTCAGCCTTGATGATTCTATGATCTGTAGATGCTGCCAGGGTGAGTAATCCACAACTTCCTGGGCAACACATTCCTGTGTCTCACCACCCTCAATCACCTCTCTCATTCTTACGTGAGACATTCTCATTACTCTGCTGTGTCTTTGACTATAGATCAAATACTGACATCGCAACCCAACACAATCACTCACTGTGTCCTATTCCTTGATAATCTCTGTATGATAATGTAAAAAAATTTAGTTTCCAAGGAGTGCCTTGTTTTATTTACTCCTTTCCATTTTGTGATGCATACTTAGCCGAAGTCAGTATCTATGATCAGGAAATGACTGGATAGCTGACATCCCTTTGTCTACGGAATTGTCTTTCTACTGCTTAATATATTCAGTGGCACATTTCATATATGGCATTATTTCTTCCACAGATACAGTGGTTAATGTATGTGTCTGGGAATTGTGTTTCCCTTTGATTTATTAGCTAAGCGCAAAGGCTTTGTCCTATTATTGCTATCTTTATTCACACAAGTCTTGGCACATTTCAGCAATTCCAGCTACAGCTCATTTAGGGCTGTTTTCTTTTGAGCCTTGTTTGTTTCACCTAATTACTTTTGCAATAACTATTTTTAGGTTTTTGACATTCATTTCTACTGGGGTAGTTTATTCTTTATGTGTTTTTATATCCTGGGTTGGTCTCCTAAGTGCGTCTCCTCAGCTGTGTGCATTTAGTTTGTTCTTTAGTAATTACAGGAGACCTTCCTGAGAGGAATGAAAGTGTAAACACACTGGTGGCATGTGAGTGGCATCTGAATGATGTTATTGAGCAGAATATACCTGTTAGAGTGGTGAACATCTATACGTGGATATCCCTTTCAGATCTGGTGCTATAATTCTTGCTCCTGCATCATATCAAGAGACTGGACTGGAGGATGTCTTGAGTTTTATTGGAAGCCTACATTTTTTCACTGTCAATGATGTGCCAAAATTTAAGAGAAACACATATTTTTATTCCTATCTCGAAAAGCTGGTTTCACAGCTTGCTTTCCTAATAGGCATATAAAATGAATTCTTCTATTGGCTCTTAGATCCATCACTGTTGATTTTCAGTTCTCCAAACTTCCCACTTCTGTCTCTTGTTAAGAGAATGAAGCAACTAAAGAACCAATTAATGATATTCACAGCCAGCCAAAGCCCAGAACTGTTTTCTCACAGCTCCCTTGAAGTGCCAGTGATGACACCACACTTAGATTGTGTAGGTTTTGTTTGTTAATGTCAATAAAGCCTTCCAAGAATCCTGTGCAATGAATGACAGATATGATATCTGAAGGCAGATATAAAACATTTTGTGCCTTAGCAAAGTGATATGGGACCTGGATTCTGAGCCCAGCTTACTCCAATAAAGTTCAGGGTTTTCACTGTCAGTCATAGATTCAGACTTGTCTTTCTCATCAAGAGAATACCAGGGAAATATCATTTACTATGCGTGGGGCTTGTTTCTCCTGCAAACCCACAGTCACTTCAAATTTTGCTGCCTGTGGAAAACTTAGTTAATCAAAACATTAGTGAACCCTTAGACAGTGTTTTTGTGTGTTTGCATATTTTGTACATAGTCATAGAGAGCAAGAACATACTGTGTTGAGAACATGCCTTTCCAGATAGCCAAGCATACAACTCTTGTCAGCTCAGTTGTTGGTTTGAACCTGCATTCCACTAAATGCTATCTGTATATCAACTGTATTTTTTTTTTGAGGAATATTTCTTTTGCATTTTCTGCAGCTTCCACTACCTCTTAAGACATTTTTCAAATATGAAAGATGTTCCCTTAAAGAATATCCAGGATAAAGGATGAAATTATCAGTAAGTAGAGCCTAGTGGCTGACAATATCCCTGAGTGTTCAAGAGGCAGAATGACTTTGGCGCTGCAATGGACAGATGCAGAGAGCAGCAAACCCACAGGTGTGGAAATAGCAGAATTTGCCTGTCTGCTTATCAGCTTTCTGGTACATAGTTATCAAGTGCTTTTATCATCTGAATGAGCATGTGAAGTTGGTAATGTTTTCAATTAGCAAAAATTACTCTCAACAGTTTTCTAGTGGTAGCTCAGACTGCCAATTTTCGCCAGAGGTTTCTTACACTATATGCCAGGCAAAGAGAAAACTAGAATAGTCAGAGAAAGAAACTGCTAGAAAAAGATTTTTGCAGGTGATTAATCTAATAAGCATGAGGAGTTCAATATAAACTTTCAGCTTATTCTGGTCCTAGTCCTTGGAGTTCATGACTGATTCTTGCAATTCTGCCCCTGGCCTTCGTATGTGTGGTTGTATTTTTTTAATGCTATGTAGCCTTTTTTGGTTTTGGTTTTGGTTTTGGTTTTTTTTGGCTTGGCTGACTTCTTTGCAAAATGATAGTAGTATTCACTTACCTGACAGAGTTACTGCAAACCTTCATTAAGCTTCCCCTGAGCAGCTTGGAGAGGGCTGGACAAAAGCTGCTGTCGAGGTGACAGTAATTTTCTGGGACCAAGCAGTGTTGAGCAGCATGGGGTATTTTATATCCCAGCTCTTACCTGCTGCTGTGTCAGACAAAGGGATAGACATTAGCTTGGTAGATTAAGAGGTAGCTAGAAAAACTAGACAAATTTTCAGACTATTTTTTTTAATAAATAGGAACTTGATAAAATTGATTTGTTGAGGTTGAAACTATGCATGTATTTGGCTATAGCTGTAAGGTTCAAGCTTCATTAAAAGAATAATTAAAGGAAAAGGGTCCGCTCAAAAACTAACAAGAGCATTTCCTTTTGCCCTTTCCAGAACGGAATTATTTTCATTTGTAAATGCCAGCCTGTTTTGTTTCTACAAACTAAAAAAACATGCATTCACTTTTCAATTTGAACTAACATGTTTCATTTTGACATTAACATGGTATGCCACAAACAAACTATCAGTTGTATGTCTGGAAGGACTGCAAATGAAATGTAAATACCCTTGCGAACGAGCAAGGCTTCACTCTAAGATTTATACATCCTTCCTAGCAGATGGAAATAAAACTAACCTCATAAGGGACTGTTTTAGTACCCTAGATCAAACTGAGATAAGCAGCAGTTGAGAGAAGCTAGAGCAGTGGTTAAGTGACCATGTTAATCTTCAGGAATTCCAAAACCAGCAGACTCAGCTTCATCCCCACCCCGCTGCCAGTGCTGGCTGTCATTGTCACCTTTTCTCTTGTGCCTTAGTTAGTAATGTTCCACCTTGTTGTGATCAGAGTGGGGAAGAGCTTCACTGACCTCTTTTTTTCATTTGCTTGGATTTCACATGAATCCACTGTGGTTTTCTATCTGGCTGGATGAAGGGAGGAGTTTGGATCAGTTGGGCAGCAGTCACGTCCTCTTTTTCAGCAAACGCCTGAACAAGTGATGGCCCAAAAGGTCAGTACAACCATCACATAAAATACTTCCAAATTAAGTTTGAACAAAGACATTCAGGAACAAAGAATGGGCTTTCATGTGAGTTAGAAGCCCACAGTAGATTTGAGATATATTTTGGGTGTGGTAATTCATAAATAACATGGTATCCCCTGCAAGCTCTGCAAGTTAATTCAGGACTGGTAATATGAGTTTCTGCATAAAAGATACTCTTCCCTGATGATTAGCATTGGCCAAGGCATTTAACTCTGGAGCGAGCCCAAAGGGGCCACAAAGATGATCAGAGGGATTGAAAGAGCTACGGTTGTTAAACCTGGGAATGGCCAAGCTCACTTTATCTTTCCAGTACCTAAAGGGGTCTTATGAAAGGGAGGGAGAGGGACTTTTTATATGGACAGATAGTGACAGGATAAGGGATAGTGATTTTAAACTGGAAGAGGGTGGGTTTAGAAAAGATGTTAGGAATAAAATCTTTACTCAAGGGGTGGTGAAGCACTGGAACACAGGAGCTGTGGATACTCCATCCCTAGAAGTGTTCAAGGCCAGGCTGGATGGGGCTCTAAGCAAACTGGGATAGTGTGAGGTGTCCCTGTCCATGGCAAGGGTTTGGGACTAGATGATCTTTGGGTCTCTTCCAACCCAAGCAATTCAATGATTCTATGAGAACAGGGGGGAAAGGGCATGGATGCTGATGATGTCCAACAAATGTAAAAAGTGTACATTAAAAATAAGATCATTAAATTATTATAGATTTATGCATATATACTAGCTTTATAACATTACTAATTTCAACAGTAAATTTTATTTTAAAAATAAATAAATAAATGGATTTTATTTTTTTGTTGTGGAGTCCTCATCCCTCAAGGTGTTAAAAGCCAGGTTGGATGGGGATCTAAGTGAGCATGGGGATCTGAATAAATCCATGGCAGGGTGTTTGGAACAAAATGACCTTTAGGGTCCCTTCTAAACCTAACCATTCTATGATTCTATGACTCTATTTTCAAGTGGGATGGAGAATCAAAAATGGTACATTTTAGCACTTTGTTTTAAACCAAAATTAAATATTTCAGAATAAGCAATGCTGTGGGTCTCATATTTCTGAGTTTGTAAGGTTTTCAGCTTGTCAGTAGCTGATTTTCTTCTCATGAGAAGATTTTTGGAAAGAATTCTCATTCAAGGACAATTCATGTAAGTAACATTTCTTCTAACCATAACATTTCTAAGTTTCTCATAACAACTGCTCTCCCAGGTGTTGTTTCTATTAGTACTTTTGACTGGAAATTGAACCTGGGTCTCCTGCATTGCAGATGAGAATTTTACCATTGAACCATGGAGAGCACTGATTCTTAGAGATGTGATTATGTCTTGTACAGAAAATTGTTCTTATTGGTCTTCCTGCTTGCACTGGGGGTGAAACAGGCAGTGTTTAGCATCATTTGGAGGCTGCAGAATAATTTATTCTCTCTCTTCATATAGGCAGGTGCCCTGTGTGTGGAGTAAACCAAACTCTGCTTTTCACTCCCCCAGTTACCTAGCTCCTGACATGGTTTTAGTCACACCATCCTACAGCATTCCCAAATACCATGCAGCAACTCCAATCACCTTTATGTATCCACAGTGCTAAAGACAAAAAATCCCAAAGCACAAAAGTGTTCAACATTGATGTCTGAGTGCCCTCCTCATTATATGAGCAACAGCGTAGGAATACAGCACACTGTAGCACCAGTAACTCAGGTAGTTATTTTATAAGTCTTGAGCACATGAATAAGATTGCATTCCTCATATAAAAATACAGAAGTCAGTGAAACCATCAGAGAAAACAGATTTATTGAGATGCATTAGTTTTGCAAGACTAAGTCCAAAAATGCAAAAACATGAGTGGTTACAGTTATTCTCAACAGGAAGGGACTAGAAACTCTGGAGCAATATAAATTAAAATAACTTCTGCCTTAGCAAGCAGCTAGCCAGATGTCACTACTAACACAGAATGGAAAACTCCCCAAAAGAAATTATATTCAAGAGAAAAAACTCTGAAATAAAACTGCTGCAGAGTCTTTACAAAGAAAGGGCTTTCTGACAGCTTTGCACTCTCTGGCTTCATAATTGAGTGTATAATTGGTGTGATAGGAATAATTTATTTGTTTGCATCCTAGGTTTAATGAGGTCAAATAAAGACGAGAAAAGCAAGCCACCAAACCCCAAGCTGCTGCAGATGATGTCTCCTGTACATCTCCTGGTGGATCTGCAACTTGTCAGGAGCAGTGGGGAAAGAGGATTCTATTAATGAACACAAAGTCAATATTGCTCTCTTTTCGTCCAATTCTAGTCGCTAAAATCATCAGGGTTTTAGATGTTTGAAGACGCAGCTGGTGCTTTGACTTCTTCAAGGAGAAAATTTTTCTTGACTTACACTTCCATTCTTGTCAGGTCATCTGAATTATTCTGCACTGGCAGTGCTATGAGGGGAATTGGACTCAGAGTCTGTGAGTGACACTTTTGGAATATGTATCCTGTATTAATGTCTGAACAGCTCCATGCTTGGGAGCAGTCTTATTCCAGTTTGCTCCAGTAGTACAGGTAAAAAAGCATAAATTGTTCTCTTCACTAGTGTGGTACAATTTGTTTAAAGTTCTCAAATAGCTCTGCAAATCTTAAGAGGTTTCACAATCTTTCTTAATGCCTGAGAAAGCTGTGAGGAAAAAATGGAAGCCAACATACTCAGAGGTACCTACTAGTTTTGACTACAGTATTTTAGGTTATTTGGAAGGGGTTTTGTTTGTTTGTTGAGGACATTTTTTTGTACACCAAATAGAGCTGAGGCTTCGTTATTCCTTTGTGCTGCAGGATCAGCAGGAGGCCTCATGCCCAATTCCGCATGCTCTAGTCCTGTGTGCAGAGCCTGTGCTGCACACAGACTGGTTGTTCTGATGTGCTGAGTGCTTCATCATCTCAATGGGATTTAAGAGCAGCTCAGGCTGCTACACAAACAGATGAACAAGTAGTTTGTAACTGCTTCAAGGTGATACCCTGGAGTGCTCTTGCATTTGTGGTTGAGATTCCTTGAAGGAAAAAGTTGAGAGCTCATTAAGCCAACAGGGCAAGCTGGAAACACAGAGGATTACCCTGATGGTAACACATGAAGCATTAGAGAACCATGAAAGATTTGTTCTAATCAAATTGCTGGAAAATCAGCCATGAGACGAAAGCTGATCTGAGGCCCATGGCATGGGGACTTCTGGGAAGAGTTTGGTATGGGTCACTAGGATATCTTCTTAAATGGAAAATGTTTCCAGGACTGCAGCAAAATCTGTACTTAGTTCAACAGAGGTATTCAATCCTCCAGTCTACTTGTCTCCTGCCCTCGTTTCCCATTCTTAAACCCCAACTGAAAAATTACTTCATGGCCAGCTACTATTGTGAAGAGCAATTTCTTTTAGTGATACAATTTCATTTTCACACCCCCATGATTGACTTTTGAATCTTGTTTGTAGGTAATTAGCATACCTATTGTCCATATACTGGTAATTTTCATTGATCCACCATCTTTGGGCAATGTTATAATAATTTTATGATCCTAGGTGCAATACCAGGCTTAAAAAAAAATAAAAAAATCCCTTGGTCTGTTTAATTCAAGAACGTGTTCTCATTGCAGGATTAATTTGAACAGACTGAGATAAGAAATACACTTTGTTTAAGGTGTCAGTGAGAAATTGCCATTTGCAGCTCGTGATTTCCTGATACCTGAATCTCATTATGCCCGTGAATATCATGTGCTCTGATTCTCACAGATCCTGCTGAGCAGCAGAGTCTGACTATGTGCACTTGAATCACTGTTGATATGTGGTTTCATATCAGTTTAGACTTAATTTGGCTGTGTTTCTTCATTATTTATTTATTTACTCATTTATCTGCATCTTTGGCTCATCCATAAATGGTCATCATGTTCTGTTATTACTAGTTAATATAAAATGTGAAAATATATTTGAATTTCTTGATGGGAGAAATGCAATTACCATATGTGGTTTTACTTTCAATAAATGGTGCCAAACCCCTGGTTTTAGGAGGAAGTTTACTGAAAGACAGACTAATGGCTGCAAAATGGTCCCTTAGGCAATATTGTCATAGCTGGAATAAATTGGCACCTTCATATGGTCACAATGCCCAACAGCTGCCACTGTTTGCAAGCAGCTTACTGGAAATTTCTTGTTCTTCAGACTCTGCTGGTACTACTAGAACTCTTTGCATTTGCTTGCTATCTAACTAAATTTATGAGGTTTGGGTAAAAAGACAAGCAGTCATTTTTGCTGTGTTATGGCCACACAGCCTGACTTGTCTAAGACTGTTGCCCAAGGTAGGGCACTGAATCAATTCTGTATTTTGTTGATACAGAGGATTCATAAGATTTGGTGACTTTATGTTAACTGTGGTGTCTCTCTTTCTTTGCCTGTTTGAGACATAATGGGTTACTTGTATGTGTCTTATCTCAGGTGGCAGCTAGCAGCAATTAGCTTTCCCTTGGCTGAGATCATTGCCCTCAGAAATGGAGCAGTGCATTTCACCGAGCAGGAGAAATTGAGTTCTTTGACAGCCAGTTTTGGCTCTGATAACCACAGACCAGAGATGCCCCAGTGCAATTACAAGGTAATTTGCTTCAGGCCTTATAGCTTGTTGAGTTTTTCAAATGTCGAAGAAAAGGTGTTTTAGTCATAAAAACATTAAATTATTTGGATTGTTAGTGTTTCTTCTGCTGTGTGCTGTTACTTTTGTACATGAAGGTGCACATTTGTGACTTTTGCTATGTACTCTCATCACAATCAATCTGCATCTCTTACAGCATTCACCCAGGAATTTCTGGATCACTGTGGAAGATTAAGTCAGCTCTTTCTTGATAAATGTACTCTGAAGGTGTGGCAGGGGATACTGCTGGTGCAATGCCAAGAGTAAATGCTTCTCCATGCTGTGGATCAGTGGGACTCCTTACCAATAGAGGTTGCAAGTAAAAGGAGTTTAGATGGGTTCAATGAGAGATGGGAGAGGAGCTTGGGGGGATATTCATCGGTGTTGCTACATAAACAAGACACAAAATGCATGAGAAATCCATGGACAAGTATTAGAGTAGAAAATATTAAACTTGCTTATCCTGTTCTTGCTTTTCCTAGCTTTCCCCCAGTGACTATGGTTGAAGACAGAAGTCTGGGCTAAGTGTGCTCTGAATCCAGGATACTTATGAGTCTTATGTGCCTTCCAGCTCCAGCCTGTCTTGTCCTGTTCAGTACATACCCAACCTTGCTCCATCCAGCTTACATTCCATAATTCTTCAATTTTTCCAGCACAGAAATTTTGTTAAGCTCTTCTTGTAACTTAAACATTAGGTGGGGGTCTCCATATCAATACTGCACTTCTTTTAATGGTGACAACTTCTTAACTTTTTAGTCCTGTTTCAAGCATTCTTATCAACATGCCACTGTTTTATGGCATGTTGATTATACTTTATTCATCCATGTAGTGTCCAATCTTTAATCATTTTTGCCCTTTATTTTTGAAATTCTCCTACAACTTGTTTGTTGAACACCAAAGATAATTTTCTTTCCCGTAATTATAACTTCTGGATTTTGTCTTGAATCTGTTGGTAACTGATATATTTTTAAGTGATTTTGAGAAAAAAAAAAAAAAAGGCAAATTACTCTGTCATCAAAAATACATTTGATGAGTTTGGGCACTTGTTAATCACTGATCTATGTTCACATTGCATGCACACTGCTAGAGCTACAGTGTATAGAAATTAACATTCTAGACAGACTTTGTACTGGAGGGTAGGATTACATAGGTCCCATGCTCAGATGAAGAAGGCACATGAGCAAGTTACAAGAATAAGGTTGGTATCACAGAACCAACTTTAGGTTGGACAAGGCCTCTGAGATCGAGTCCAATCTTTGACTGATCTTGTCAACTAAACCATAGCACAAACAGCCATGTCCAGTTTTTTCTTGAGCACCTCCAAGGGTGGTGACTCCACTGCCTCAGAGGGCAATCAGTGCCAATGTCTGACAACCCTTTAAGTGAAGGAATTCCTCCTGATGTCTAACCTGAACTGCCCCTGGTGCAGCTTGAAGCTCTGTTGCTGGTTGCCTGGGAGAAGAGTATGATCACCACCTGGCTACAGCCTCCTTTCAGAGAGCTGTAGAGACTGATAAGGTGTGACACCTCCTTTTCTCCAGGATAAATACCCCCAGCTCCATCAGCTGCTCCTCACAGGACTTGAGCTCCAGACCCTTCACCAGCTCCACTGCTCTTATCTGGACACCCTCCAGCACCTCAATGTTGTTCTTGTAGTGACGGGCCCAGAACTGGACACAGCACTTGAGGTTTGGCCTTGCCAGTGTCAAGTAAAGGGAGGCAATCACTGCCCTGCTCCTGCTGGCCACACCATTTTTATATAAACCAGGATGCCATCAGCCTTCTTGGCCACCTGAGCACATTCTGGCTCATGTTCAGCCACTGTTGACAGCACCTCGAGGTCCTTTTGTGCTGGTCAATTTCCCAGCCACTCTTCCCCCAGACTATGGCATGGGGTGATGTGCTTCACATGCAGGACCCAGCACTCAGCCTTGTTGAACTTCATACCATTGCTCTTGGCCCACATATCCAGATCTCTCTGCAGAGCTCTCCTATACTCCAGTAGAACCAGACTCCCACCAAATTTGGTGTAGGCCACAAATTTATTGAAGGAACATTTGGTCTCCTCCTCCAGGCCATCAGTAAAGATGTTAAACAGGACTGAGCCCAGTAATCAATGGTCTTAAAAATCAAGTACTGGGTCAACCCACAGAAGAGGCTGGGCTAGTTTCATGCTATAGGAATATAAAATCCGACAATTTTATCGGGACAAACATTTTTACAGAGTGGGACTGGTATAAATCAGAGCCATTTTCAGCACAAATAAGAGGGCAGAATGTGGTCTCTCTTCTGCCCTAGCATGTGCAGTCCTAACACTGGTGAATATTTGGACCATGTAAGTGATCTCATTGATGTCAGTAGCCCTTGAAAATGAATGGGGTTGTACAGATCTGTTCTTAGACTCATATCAGACTCCTAGTGTGCTGCTCACATCCTCTGTACTTAGAACAGGATAGGATACTCACCTCTGCCTGTGGCCTGCTGGGTCCATCAAAGTAATGACTTGAAGCAAATACCACTGAAGACAAAGGGTTGGAAGAGAGAAGACTGAGAAGAAAAGCAATTGAAGACAAGGGAGGAGGTTAGTCCTACCTCCTGAAGAGTTCATCCTAACTTGATGAGTCCAACTTCTATTAAAGGGTATAAGGTCTAAAGTTCCATTCACAGTCCACTGAGCATGTTCTGAGGAATCAGCCTGGCTGATCCTGTAGCCTCCATATAGGGCCTTCATACTCATCCTATACACACATTCATATCTGCAACAGTTTTGCTACCTACACAGACCTTTATTTATAAAGACATTACTGAGCCATGTGTTTGAGTGCAGAGATTCCTTAAAAATATCCTGGGTGAAGTGCAGGTTCAGCACTTAGTGACAGGATAGAGATGAGGGGAAAGTGCAGCTGGGCTGTTGGGGAAGAAGGATTTGTGGTAGCTTGATCTGTTAACTGTAAATGTGTATGCATAGTTTCTACTTATTATATCTATATTTTATACATAAATACACTTACACAGGAAGAAAAAAGGAAAGAAAAAAAGCTATACATGAGATGGCACGAGAGAGAGAGAGAGAAAAAAAAGTAAATTACAGATGTGGTTGGGCTTTATAAAACAGTTTGTATTTTCAGTTGCTGCTGGAGAACAGAAATCATTGCCCAGAGCCAATAAATAGCAGGTAGCAAGGATCACATCTGCTTTGCATTCTAATTAAAATTTCAAACAAGCAGCTGAGATGCATGTTTTCTGTAGCACACGGACTGTGGTGTTTTGAGAGCTTTCTGATGAGATGAAAGCTGTAAGGATGTAAGGGAGGTCATCTGAGTTATACCATCAGCAGCCTGTCCTATCAGTCATTGGTATTATCAATTATTTGTGTGGAGGTACCACATTAAACCCATGATTTTAATAGGAACCCAGTAGGTATTACTGACTACATAGCCCAACCTTTGCCCCGAAGAGTTTATAGTGTGAATGCACAACTGGAAAAAAAAAAAAAAAAAAAAAAAAAAAAAAAAAAAAAAAAAAAAAAAAAGAGACGAGAGAGGAAATGAGCACAAGGAGTTACAATTATCTGAGACAATAATTTTTCATGCCAGTCAGAGAGGCATGAATGTAATTCAAAAGTTTTGAATTCCTAGTCCTATGTGTTAGACATAAAAGAACACATCATGCTGGCCCACAGTGATGCTCATGATGCTCTTACTTTTTTGAAAGTCTTTTCACAAGCAGTGATGACTTAAAGGACAAGAGAGAAAACCCCAAATATGCTCCCTGGCTGCCATTGGGAAGCTTCAGAATTACATCCATCCCTTACATCCATTTAAATGCATAATCTCTTTTCTCAGTGCTGATTTTTTCTTTTGCCTAGCAAGATTTAGAAGGAGGCAGAGAAATTTACCTGGCTTATGCAATAATAGAGATAGGCAATAAGGCTCATCCTCCACAGGAAAGGACAGTATTAAACAGTATGTGTTGAAAATAAACATATTAAAACCAACAGGATAATTTCTGCAAGAGTAGTAAATAAGCTATGGATTTTTGTAAATGGCTTATGTTAATATCTAATATCTTTTGAAAAAAACCAAAAAATCTAAATTACAATCTGCATTGCTGGAGGGCTGCCATTCATACAATTTATATATGTTAAAAGAGAAAAATGAAATAGACCAGTGAACAGCAGGCCACTTGGGCTAATTCTTTGATGGAACAATTAATCTGGGATTTCATTAATCAAACATTAGAAAGTAAAAAAATAAACAATATCAGGCAACTAAGTTTTGTGGAAAGTAGGCCTTGTCAAATAGACCTTTAATCTTTTTTCGCAAGATTACAAGTCTGGTTAATTACAACAACTTCACTGATAAAATGAATGTGCTGGATTTCTCCTGGGAGTTTGATTTAGTAGAATATGGCACCTGGAAAAAGAGCAAAATAAAATTTATGGAATAGACAGGGCACACTTTAAGTGGATTAAAACTCTTTCAACAGCAGAGATGAAAATGCAATAGATGATACAGATTATCAGCAAGCCACATGTGTGGGTGACTCTACTCCTTCTGCTTGGCTATTCTGGGATATCCTCCTGGTAAAATTCACCACTGATATAAGACCTGCATAATGGCAATGTTCTGAGTATGCTTTTAAATTCCGTAACTCTTCTGAATGACACACAGGGTGAGATTCAATTATCAAAAGAATAAATATAAAGAGGTACTGTTTTAAGTGTCCTAAAGAACTGAATTCTTCTGGTTGGTGGATATGACACAGGACATAAGAGAAAGCCAAACCTTTCAGAAGAGCAGCTGGGGCCACATGGGATATTTCCTCAGAATCTGAACAGGACCTCCCCGTTTAGGCAAGAAAATCCTACCACAACTAACATCTGTCAGCTGGAGGCTTCTCTCCTCAACCATGGCACCTACCTACACCTTCTGATACAGCACTTACAGTCTAACAGGAGAAGGTCACCAGCATCCAGGAATGACTGAGCAGGACTCTTGAAATTTTCCACGTGCCCTGTGTTAAATCTACTACTTGTTAGGAAGAGATTACCAAGTGTTTGCCAGACCCTTTAAGATCACTTTTAGAAACAAAGCTTACATTTAAAGAGCAGCTAAAAAAAAATAAAATAAAGTAGGACTGGGAAAACTCTTCTCATATGAACGCCAAGAATTAATCTATTCAGTTTATCAAAGAAAAGACTGAAGGATTACCTGATTATTTTACTGAAATCCTTAGACATGGAAAGCTATGATAATGAGAAGATTTGCAGCCTTGCAGACAGAGATATAATAAAATCCAATTTGTTGGAAGTCAGACAAATTCAAGCTTGAAATAAAACACATTTTTGAACACTGAGGTTAATTAAAGATCGGAAGAATTTCCATGGAGGAAGTGACAGATTTGCCATTGCCAAGAGTCTTTCAGGCAAAACTTTCATTCTGAACATCCTTTAGTCTAGTTTCTAGGAACAAAAATACTATGGCCTCTGTGTGGAAATTTTCAAACTAGATGATCACAATGGTCCTCTCTGACTACAGAACACGCAAGTTTATAAACATGAGGAAATGAGCCCCAATCTTCCAAAAGAGGCTATGCTAATGAAAATTCTCTCCCATCTGAGAAATGAGAAATATTGGAACCACTACAAAAAAATCCTTCATTGGAAGAATGTATGACTATTTTCTCAGCAGACATTTTTTGAAAATGCCTCACTAGGTGTCAGCTTGTCAGCTTACCTTTGGTAAGCATAAACTTGGGGACAATTACAGATAAAGTCATTTGAATAACCATCTCAGGCAATAGAGTAAACATCTTTTGCACCTGTATTCTATTGCACACTTAAGCATCAGCTTTTACTGACTTTTGATTTCTTTCCTTGTACATTATTATCACTGTCAACATTGCTGTTGAGAAAATGCCTTTTCCCTCTTGGACAATCATCTTCATTCCCAGGCTTTCCTGCTTCTTTAAGAAATACAAAAACTTGCCCAAATGCTTTGGTGACCCTTTACTCTTGAACAGTGGTCAGGGGAAATGTCTTTCACCCCAGCAATCACGCTGATGTAAAGACTGTCTTATAAGGGGATGAGTCTGAGGGAGAGGCAGTTGTAAAGAAGGGGACTTAGGAGGAGATTCTGGATTAATGCCCATGAGAAATAATAGGTACACTAGCTATGAAAAGTGTAGTAGGAGATAATGATGGGCATACTAAATACATAAATGTACAGAAAAAGAACTTTTGTGTTGGACCACAATCCTTGTTTGTCTTATTATCAGTTGACTTATTCTTGCTCCTTGGGCAGTAAGAAGATGAATTGTGCAAGCTACACTCCTGAATCTAGATTTGGATTTCAGATTAGGGTTTGTATTTCAAGTTCTTTCCAGAGGTATGAGCATTCATCTGTGATGCCACAGTTCACTGTGTTGTGTCACAGGGATGACTTGTGCCGGAAATTAGATTTAAATTTGGATTTCATGGAACTTCTGCAGAAAATATGAGGCACATTTGATTTTGCATTTTAAATACCTTCCCTCTCACCACACGCATTTGATTGAAAACAAGGGGTTTTGAATATATGTATACAGTTTTAAATGTGTTGAAGGAAATTGATAACAAAGGGCGGGAAAACTTGCTAGTTAGACAATGGACAGTACAACAGAGATTATTTAAGTGTTGTTCTGGGAATTATATTATTTAGTGTTGATCTAAGAACAGATTGATTCAATTTATGGGAAATGATTCTTCATTACCTTCACACAAGGTAGTGTCTTTCTGGAGCAGCATCAAGATTTTAGCTGCTTTTACATTTAAAAACTATATCCATGAGTGTTCACTGCACTGCTTTAGGCCCTTTGTCAGGATTTGTTAACTTTGTACTGGTCCGGTGATCCTCATGCTCTAAAAGAGTGCCTCACCAAAAGAGGCTCCTTTCCCACAGCGTTTTTGGGTTTGAGGTTGGCCAGCTGCCCATCACCAGGACTACTCTTCCCAACAGCAATTGCCTTGAATCCTAACTAGCTGTCTTCAAGCAGAGAGCTGCATGTTGCTTAGCTCTGTGTCCTAGGTCTCAGCTTCCATCCTTTTTGCCATCAACAGCTCTCTACTAGCCCTATGGCACCTCACTTAGCAAATCAATATAAGGAAAATTTTTAACATCACTGAGGTTTCCCAATGGAAGCAGAAAGGAGAAATCAACCTGAAGCTGATTCTCACACTGCACAGCATTGGGGCTGGTATTACCTAACACATGAAATTTTAACCCTTAGACCTCAGTCAAACTAGTCTGCTATTCAAGCTTTCTGTGGCACTGAATGTAAGAGAGGAAACACTGTCAAAACTTTCAGCATGGGAAGGCACTTTGGATTCTTACCATGAATGCCTCCTTACATGAAAGAATGGATAAATATAGTAAGTATATGGATGGATGGATGGATGGATGGATGGATGGATGGATGGATGGATGGATGGATGGATGGATGGATGGATGGA